>JAPYYW010000159.1:0-83146 GCA_030522545.1 Cremastinae sp. A BG-2022a | reverse complement strand
AGTAATATTTTTGTTATCTGCAAGAAATTTTGCCATCAAATATTCTGTTTTAAAAAATACATGAAACTCATAATCAATTTATACAGCGCATTAAACGAAGTTGTATGAAGTATACGCTTAGAATAATTGTAAAACATCAATTCAAACATGTTAAAACGAAAAAAGCGGCTGCGCAGCGGCCGCGTTGCTGCTCGTAATAATATACGTTTCACTATTTGAAAATTCATAAAAAAGAAAAGTATTATTTTATAGTCACTAGTATTGAATAATTCAATACTCCAAACTGCAAAAGTACATTCTACATTCAACCATCAAAGAATTTGTCGAATTTAAAGTACTGAACTGAAAAAAAAACATCAAATCTAAAAAAATCAATTTTTCGTAATTTTTCGCTATTCATAAAATTCCACACAGTTCCGACTTACCAAAACGGTTTGTGTATTTAAAAAAACAACCGAAATGCGTATTTACGTATTAAATTCGCACGAAAAGAAACATCTGCGATCACCCGCGAAGAGTGAAGCACGAAATTGGGATTCGAGAGGGAGCAACTTCATTCTTTTCTCTTTTTCTCCCATCTCTCGTGATCTCGGTGGACTTTCCGACGTCACCGAGCGCATTTCGTCCTACCATACGGCGCGGTCCGAAGATACGGGAAAGGGAATAAGAGCGTCGAAAAAAAATGAAGAACCGGGCGAGAAAAAGAAGTTCGCGAAGTCCGGTTCTCCGCGTTCGTCTCTCGTTCGGCATTCTCTCGCTTCGCAATTTATATATGTATACAAATATACATTCTGCGTGTCGGTGAAACGATAATTACCATTCGAAGAGAGCCCCGGAGGCCTTCTCTCCGCTGACAGTTGAATATTTCTCGCCCCTTTTATTCTCTCTCTCTCTCTCCTTCTTTTCATTCTCCTCTTCTTATTCTCGACGCAACACGCGCGCGTACAGCAAACTTTTAACCGCGCATTCAACGTGTATTGTTACGCAATTTCGTTGATTACAATCCACACCTTTACCGCAAGCACCTCGCGAAATGCTGAAACGCAAGCGAAAGGGTGCCGTCGAAAAAAAAAAAAGAGAAAACGCACTTTGTTGCCGAACCGCGAAATTTTCTTCTTGACAATTTTCTCGAACCGTTTCGGAGAGGGTTAAATTCGTTCTCTCGATTCACGCTAAAATTTTAATACCTTCGTTCGACGCGTATGAAAAAATGCACGAGTACGCGGTGTTGTTTGTTTTATTTCTTTTATTTTGTGTGCGGAAGAAAATGCGAGAGAGATTTCCTTATCCGAAGTTCACGGTTGTCCCGGAGATTCCCGTTGCAAAGAAGTCTCGTTACGAGTAAAAACAACTCTCTCTCGCTCTTTTTTCTCTCTCCGGGAGTAGAGTGCATCCTTAATGCGCCAGATCCATTCGCCTCGGTCCGAGTCTAGTCAACACAGCTTTAATCCCGAAGAAACGAACGTACATGAGTTTACATAGCGAATGATTCACGATAATACACGTTTCGGAGCTGCCATATAGCGCGATAGCGCCTTTTCTCTCCTCTCGCTTCTTTTTTTCCTTCTCCGCGCGCGGCCGCAGTTATGTAGGCTACCGATGCCATTTCGAGCTCTTTTTCCCTTCGCGACGGTGGCAAAAACCTCTTTCCTCCCGACCCGCGAATCCACCAGACTTTCCAAGCTCAATTAGACGTTTTTTTCTCGGCCGTATTTTTCCCCATTCACGAGCAGAACCTTTGACTCGTCCGCTCTTCGAAAAATGACGATTTAACGACTCTGCGCGGAAAACTGCACTCGAGCGAACGAAAATTAGTAATAAAAAAAAAAGATAATTAGAGGACAGTGCAACGAGAAAAATGTAAAAAGAAAATAAAACGGCAATTCCGAGTCGAGTGACAATACATCTGGAGAGAAAAACTTTTTTCCCAGGTGTGCTCGGCTTTGAAAAAGTATAAATTAATCTCGCCAAGTTTGGACGGAATTGCCCGTATACGTGTGCACGTACTTTATCACGGGAGTAAGGCGATCGAGCCTGGAGAACGGTCCGAAGATACGAAGCTCTCGTCGCGTAGCGGTACCAGGGAGGAGATCGAGTCCGCGAAGGAAAATCAACTCGGGAGAGCGAGAGAGGCTGAGAAAGCCAAGAAGCGAGGAAATAAGAAACGAGAAGATATGAGGTCAGGGGTCGGCGCGGATGGGAACACGCCCGTGGCCACTGTGACCCGATGAATCGCCGTTCCACCTTCTTCTTCTTTTTTTTTTGCTTTACCCTCCTTGCCAATTTAACTCGAAATTATATCTACTGTTACCCAGCTACACACATCCCCGTGATTCTCTCTTCCCTTTTATTTCATCTCTGAAATTAAATATCAAGACACACATTTTATTTTTTGTGAAGCGATTGATTTTTTTTACGGTGTCACGACGAAACTCGTGGACTTTATTCGAAGATTCGAAAAAAATATTGAATTTCATTCAAATTGTTTTTGTACAGTCACAATTTTTCGACAATCTCTCATCGTGTTGTTTCTTTTTCTGTTACAGGTGAGTTTCGTTTGGCTATACCGTTTAAGAGTCAAAAAGCAATCGTCGGAAAGGTCAGATGAAATTATTTTTTGTTTCGTTGAGGACGTCGATGATTCATTGTCCAATTTGTTCGTGAGTCTTGCATGTCATGAAAAATCAAAGAGAGAGAAACTGGGAGAGCGAGAAACATATACTAGGTGTATCTTGAAATATTTTAAACTCGTATACACGCATCAGGAAAAGAGATAAATGCGACGAGATTGTTGCACGAGATCAATGAACGAGAGGCGAGGAGAGCGAGAAGCAGGACGAGTGTTCGATTCGCCGATAGGAGCGAAACGACTCATCAGATAGCCAATTATTAAAGCGGCGATATAAAAGTCGCGGACAAGCGATTCGATAAAACTCGCTCGCAAGATTAATGTCCGCAGGACATTTACGCAGGACGAAATCTGTCTCGGGGACGTTCGCAAACGAATCTTCTCCGTATCTCTCTCCTCGTCCTCGTTTCTTTTTTTTTTAATAGACTCTGAATTCCGATTTAATTGGATTGAGCTCTCAATCGAACTGTCGCGTCTCCATATCGATTTTGTACTTTCAATCTGTATCATTTTTTTATCTCCTCGTGTTTTATTTCGATTATTTTCGTTGGCGTTTGTCGAGGATGAGAAATTGCGCATTTTTTGCAAATTTTGCAATTGTGTATTTTCAATATTTATCATTTTTGTTTTATCTTCTCGTGTTTTATTTCGGTTATTTTTGTTCGCGTTTATCGAGGATGAGAAATTGTGCATCTCGTTAAATTTTAGATGAAAAGGTAAAGAGAAATTTCTTTGAAAACGAGGAAGGAGAAAAATAATACGAAATGCCATTCGCGTAATTAAGGCTCCGTCGAACGTGACACTTTTGTAATGAAACGCGATGGAAAAGCACGTCGTAGCTCAATGCAGGGAGGGATCCTCGGTGTGCTAGCTGCGATTCAATCCGTAACGTGTTTTATCAAAACGACGAATCGAGATTTACGCCTGGAGCGGCTCGGAGCCTCCGAGCCATTCATTTGTACCTCTATGCGCCTCTGTATGCCTACACGTATTCCGCTTTAGACGAAGCACGCCTAGATTCGCGGTGGCATTTAAACAACTGACCCAACTAACCCAGAACTCCTGCTCGCCAATCCGTATAGAAAGCCGAAGTTTCGAGTCTCCTCGAACTTACAGAATGTTTCACGTCTGAGAACCCTTCACGATTTACAATAAATAAAACTTTTCTTATATCTATATTTAATCTATGAAGAAACAACAATATGAAATTTAAAAAATCACTGCAGAAATATCCTCAAAATTTTTTGATTCATCATTAAAGCTCATCAATAAAAAAAATGTGTCAAAATAGTATATCAATTAACATTTTTCAAGATAGACATTCTTCAAATTTTGCACAGATCTTAAAATATGTGCTTTATACCATATAGAAATCAAGATCTATATAATTTACAATGTTTTTTTTTATAAAGACTTTATTCACACTTTTCTAAACAAAAATGATCAAAATTGTCCTCTTGACAGTTAGACGGTCTAATTTTTATTAATTATACAAAATCGATAATACATGCTTTTTAATACAAATAACCGAGTACCATAATTTTTGAAATATAAAAAAGGTGTATGGAGGGTTCGAGAGACTTTGAAAGATATCTGGAAGTGCAAAAATGTCAGGAGTGGAAATTGAACGGTCGTGTATAGCGATCGAGTGTCGCGCCAAGTTCGCGCAATATCCCGGGAGGACTAGAAGTGTACCAAGGTGGGTGTGTGTGATCTTTGCCGAGTGTCAGGAATAAAAAGAGAGAGGAGAACAGAAGAGCTCGTACACTCTCCGAGATAATCTAAGAAAATCCCATCGGCCAGTAGCGAGCGAACCGTTACTTCAGGAAGGAGAATCTCTCTTTCTCTCTCTCGCCCAGGATCGAAAGTCTCCGCGTGACGGGCGAGGGGGAAGCAGCGCAGCGAGACACACACGCCCCGAGCGAGTGTCCTTTTTTTTCGTATTTTCTCATATCATTGACACCCTTGTCAATTTTAAATCCCTCCAATTATTCTCCTTATTATTCTCTCAATAATCTCGAGCTGACTTTTCGTCTACCCGATTTTTCCTCTTCTTTCGGGAGACATTTTCTGATCGTGAATCGAGAATTGCACACACGCGAGCGCGCACTTTGACGGTCCCGAGGCTGGGAGACAAGCCGCCTCGTACACGTTTCTCCGTCTCTCTCTCTCTCTCTCTCTCTCTCTCTCTCTCTTGCCAATGTATTTTCCCTCATACCGCTGGACCACACCCACGTTCCTTCTCTCTCTCTCTCGTTTTCTATCGTTTATACTACTCGGCTCACCGCGGATTTATACCCGTTTATCTCTCTCTTTCTCTCTTATTTTCTCGTATACGCTCTCGTGTGCGAGAGATCTCCTCGCTGATGACGACGACGCCGCAAAGAGAACGGAGCCCCATCCACGTTCTCAGGTATCTTTATATTCCCCTCTCTCTTTCTCTCCTTTTCGCGTTTTCTCTCTCTCTCTCTCTCTTTCTCCCCTTTACGACCGAGCGCGATCGCGCTCCCGTCTACGTGCAAGTTTCTCGATCTCGAACGTCATCTCGTCTCGTTTCCTATACGAAATTTGCATTCGGCCTGCTCCGCTTTTGTCCGCCTTCCCGGAATCGCGAATTACGGATGTGCACGCCTTTCGGGAATGATTTTATCGCGGAATTATCATACGTGAATTTTATACCGATTTCTTGCTCCCTCTCGTTCTGCGTTTTCGAACGGAATATTTTTTTTTTCGACGGTGTGCCTTGTTATTATTTTATTGATCGTTCGCGTAATAGATTTCTCTCTATCGCGAATCTTGATAAGGGGAATTGTCCAGCGTGGGAGATTGCGCTCGACGATCTTTCGAGCCACGCCTCTGTAACCCGGATGAAAGGAGAAACGTGTCTCTGACGCGGGGACGAAAGAAAAAAAAAATAATTCACCGAAGGAACTTCAGAAAAAGTCTTAAAGCCTTTTTTTCCTCCTAGATAAGCGCGGCGAGCGACGATTTTTGAATATCGGGAGAGAGAAACGAATGCCCATAAATTCGTGGCGATGTAATGAGAATTTTATCAGCGCTCGCTCTCGGCGAGTCTTCGAAGTGTCTCTTTGGAGAAACGCAAGTCGCTCTTTTGAATAAAATATATCGGCGTTCTTATCTTAAGTGACAAAATTCCCGTCGTCGTCGTCGTCGAGACGCGAGTGAATGATCGACGAAAAAACAGAGTCCCGAAGAATTAGCGGAGGATCGGAAGATTTGTGGACGAGGGGAGAGAAAAAGGAGCGAGGCTTTCCTAACGATCCTAACGAAGAGATATTCGCGAGGAATATATTATCGGCGAGCAGCCGGGCGAAGATTCTCAAAGATTCTCCTGCCTCGGAATCAATATATCTCTCTCTCTCTCTCTTTCTCTTTCGTTTAGAAACCTTTGACGATCGGAAGCGATCGCGTAAGTGCGCGATCGCGTGCGTGCGTAATATTCATTAAAATCCCGTGTGATCCGCGAGGGGGGGGGGAGTGCAGGGCGGGGAGAACGATCGAAGAGCTACCGAGACGAAGAACACGCAACAAGGAGACGATGTATATTTCTCGTCTTTCGGACCGGTCTACTTGTCTCTCTCGCCTTTTTCAGCGATAAACCGCCCGTCCGATATTCTCGATGAAATAAACGAGAAAACGGTGGAAAAAAATGCCAATTCTTACACGGAAGATGAGAGGAAAAAAGGCGATAAAGGAGGAATTAGAAATCCCAAGAGCGCTCGGTTCGTTTGGATTAATCGCGGTATAAAAGTCAAGGAGTGATCGGTCAATCGGTCCCTTTTCTTATTTCCTTGAGAAGATGTAGAAATTTCGGGTACACCGAAAAAGAATTTTGAAACGATTTTTGAATAATAACGTATGCGAGATTATGCAAATGGCTTTTAGCGTAGGCGAGTATATCCGCGCGTGCACGCGAATATATTTTGTATTAAATAGCGATATTTAATTTACAAGGCGATGATTAATTGTCGCCGGGAGTGGGAATTATTGGAAGGTTCAATTCCTCATCGGGGATATATCGCGGAACGATTTTCCATTATGTGAGAGTCGGTTTACGTACGATAGATCATTGCTTCGGTATAATGGGAACGAGAGAGCGGGCCGAGAAATCTCGAAGGAAGAGAAGCAGGATAACGCCGCCCGTAGTCATTCCAACTTATGTGCGACTTACTCCCCTGGCATCAGGATCATTCACGGATAACGTATTGAGAGTTTCCAGAGTGCTGTACACACTCTTGTGCCTCTCCACATATAATATGCCCGCACGAATGTTTGTTCACTCGAAATACTTGAGAAATTCTCATCCGTATACACGGACCAACACATGAACGCGAGTGAACTTTTCAGGATATAAATATACAGGCTCATTCAAAAACTAATCTCACTGTGAATTTATGTACATTTCAAAAGGTAAAATATTCAGTGAACTCCAGATTGTGTATATAAAAATTTCATCCCTTTGATAGACAAGTTCAAAAATATGAGGTTTAAATGAGACATTTTTGAGTGGCAAATCGATAATATAAGTGTTATTTAAGAAATAGATGTTAATTAATGAATTTTGGGATTGAATAAATGTTTTCTATTACAAAGATCTTAATCACAAGTCATAAGAGAGATTGGTAGAATATACAAATGATTGGGTAGAACGTTGATTTTCTTACAATTGTTTCGAATCTGTATAATTGAATAGCTAATCTTTAAAATGTTCTGTGACCTCATACTATACTTGAGATATTTTAGATTGTTTAAAAGTTTACTCTCTAAAAAGCTATATTTTTATACATTATTCTTTTGCAAGTCATGGATATAATTTTTTCAAAATTTTTCTAAGCAAAAGCGATTTTTACAATCGAATCACCTTAAAATGTATTACATTTTCACAACTAACTCCTTATATATATTCACACTTAAAAAAATATCATGAAAAAGCATACTTATATAGTTAAATATTGATAATTGTACCGAGATGAAGTGAAATTTTGGAATGATCCTGTAGAGTCGAGAGATCCTCGAAACGTAACAAAGTTGGTGTGTATATATGAATGGGTTGAAAACTTTCGTCTCCGGACGTGTATATGAAACGGAGCCGTTCGCAACGGTGCGCACTCGCGTTTCCGTGACCTGGGTGTGGTACCGCCAGATTTTTTCCTTCCCGAGCTATCGGGACTGACACAGGTACGCTATGAAAATATATTCCTCGAGAGGCGACCTGTGTCTGTGTGTAAATCGACGCGTGTGTGATTACCAAGCGAAAGGATATGGTGTGGATATTTCTCGCGCGATCGATGCACGAGATCTTTTCCTCCCTCTGCGACTATTAGAGACACACTCTCTGTGTTCCCGCATCGACGCCACACGACCATGCGAATATTATTTTTTTTCGTCATTCGTGTGTGAGAGCCGTATTATGCAACAAAAGCGAATTCCATCGCGTTCCTTCGGTTTCTCTTTTCTTTTTGGCCTGGAAATTAATTTTTTGTCCGTTTCTACACCGGGGACTTGTGAGAAAAAGTTTCATTTCGAGAGATTTATCGAACGTCGGTTGACGTTTCGGAAATGCATATATTTTATTTCGTTTCCTTTTCGCATTTTTGTCGGAAGCTCCTGCGGAGAAACGTCGATAAATTTTCTGCGAGGCTTTTTTCATTCGATATCAATTTGACTGAAGATCTGGTCGATCGATCATTCCCTTAATATGGAAACTGGCTAATCCGGACGCGACGATCGTCGCGTTTATCGCGCGGGACTCGTTGCCACCGAGGAGAAAACGGGAAAATCGTTTCTTTTTTCATTTCCGTTTCGCGAATGAATAAAAATTATTCGCGTAACGAAAAAACGACGCGACGAGTCTCGCGAGATTCTCCAAGTATTTTTTCTCAATCGCAGAAAAAAAAAGTCATTGAATAAATAAAAAGCGAACTCATTCACGAACGCGAGAAAATCCTCAGATTACGTTCTCGTCGCGATAAAACCGCATATTTCCGAGCTCATAATTGCCTCACGTACATAAATATTACACGCGGACATTAACAAGATGGAGTCTTCATTTCGAGACAAACGAGATACCGATTCTCATTTTTTTTCTCTCCGACTCGCTCGTGTTTCGTTTTTTTCTTTTCAACATATAATATCGATACTCGTCGATCGAATAAAACGCGTCGCACGGAAATAAATCGATTAAGCATCGGAATAGATTTATAAACGCGTTCCGTGGAGTAATGAGTCGGGGATCGATACTTTGTCTTTTTCTTAATCAGAATCCGGGGTGGCGCGAGGGGGAGGGGGGGATGAAAGAGACGACGAGCGAGAGAGAGATTTCATTTACAAGTTCCACGCAACCGATATCCGAGGCGCCCGTTACTCAACGAATTCGTAATTAGTACAGGCGAGAAAGACTACTTTGAGATTTGCATAAGCTCCGATCTCAAATCGGTCGCGTATATACGCGATTGCGAGAGAGCGCGTCCTCGGTACGAAAGTTCGCCGTACGGGAGAGCTTTTCCTTTTTTTTTTCTCTTGTCGCGACTCCCGTGGCTCGCGCGTGTATATTTATAACTCACAGCGTCCCTCCCCTCTTCCTCTTTAACTCGTAACAGCATCCATCAGCTAATTGAAAAAACAAATAAGCCAACGCAATTTCTACCCCCGAGTTCTCTCTTACTCGCTTTATTTCTCTCTGCTCTTTTTTTTCTCATATTTTTCGCTCTCTCTCTCTCGATCTCTCCCGTCTTTTTATTCTCTCCGTCCTGTCCACGGGTGCCGGGAATACGCCGAGACTCAATTACCGAAGGATTAATTGGCTACCGCGATGAAAAGAGTCCCGAGCAATGAGACACAAGCTTCTTTTCCTCCTCCCTTTTCGCCTTTTACTCTCCCTGTGTATCTCCCTCGTATGATCGATCGCGAACGAGAATTGATCGATCGATCTCTATTTCGAGGCTCTTCGCTCTCTCTCTCTCTCTCTCCCTCTCTAATACCACGTGACTAATTTTCTATCCTCATCGACTTCCGTTCATAAATTTCACTCGCTATCACGTCGTTCGCTGCTTTTTTTTTTATTTTGTTGCGTAAAAATGGTAATTTCGATACACGGATGGAAGCATGGGCTCGAATTCTCGAAGAAAGTATGAAAAATATGTTTAGAAACGTTATGTTGACGCAAAAAAAAAGTATACGGGGTCTCTCGCACGGTCAACGTTTGAATTTTACGAGAACGATGTTGGCGGAGTAAAGGGCTATTTTCACAGCATTTCGATGGCATTCTACCGAGCGAGGAATTCAAACGCGCGCGCTCTATTCATCCTTATTTTTCTCCGCGCTCTTTAACTCCCAGAACTTTTCGTACCGTTTTACGATCAGCCACCGTTTTCTGAGCTACGTACACCGCTCCGCTTTAAATATTTCTATATACACATATTTACCGAGATTTTGCATTTCCGGACAGCCTGCACGCATCCAGGGCTTCACGGAATGCAATTTGCATCTTTCCAGACCTCGCAACAAAGGAGAGAAAGATCGAGAATTATTTCCGATGAGAGAGAAATAAGAGAGGGGAAAAAATGGAATTATCCTCCAGTACGTATTTTCTCGCGAAGCCAAAACATTTTTCGTTCGATTTATACCGATCTTGTAACGATCCTCGCGAGTATAACGATACAAGATTCGACGATCAGGTAACACAATGCTTAGGTAGAATCTCAAAGGTTTACCGCGACCGCATCCCATGTAATTGTTCCCCAACATTACAAATCTACGGCTCGGCAGAGTTGTACATATAAATCGGCCAGTTTCATCGAGAATTACGTGCCAGCTATTCCATCGTAATAAAAAAATATAAAAAAAATTCGATAAAGCAAAAATAAGAATCTCGTTAAGGACGGCGATTGATACGAAACGAGGATTCGCGCGATCGACTTCAGGAATCAATTTGAAATATCGATTTTCTTCACGTAAAAAATATTTTTTATTTCTTTTTTGACGCGAAACTTTCTTTCCGCTTCGGTTTCTTTTTGCAAAAGAGGAAATGGGGTGAAAGAAGGAGTAGTTTTCTAGCGAAATATCGGTCTCGATCGATTTTATTCTCTCTTGCCCGTCATCGCGTTCCCGATGAACGAAAATTGCCTACGTAAATTCCTCCGGCTCGAATACACGCTCACGGATACACCGGAGAGCTCGTACAAGACACTTTATCAACGGAACGGACCTGCTTTACCGATCACACGAGCCCCGAGAGCCGGGAGATTACACGCCGAGTCTGGGATTGCGAGAGAGCTGCGCGATACACACACTCCGAGCAATAGATTACAATTATCCTAACACGAGAGCGAGAGAATCGAGAGTTCTCACTCCTTTCCGAACGTGAGACTGCGTGTCCTCATTCTTTCTCAATCTTAATGAGCGATTCGTCAAAAAAAAAGAGTCAAAAATTCGTCATGAACAATTTTATCTGCTCTACAAAAATCGTTTTTTTCTTTCTTCGTTTTTTTTTTGGAGTCTCTTTTCATCCATGGTTCTGTTTATTTATGTTTCCAGACACATCTTTGGGTATTTTTTCAGTACTTTTTTTTTAATTTTGGGTTAGGAATTTAGATGGGGGGAGGGGGGGAATCTTGTTTGGATATTCTCAAGTGGTTATACTTGAGATTTTTCTCGTGAGTCGAGTACACATGGATGTACTTATGTTTTTGATATAATTGTGCGCGCGTCTTGAAAAGGGACTTCACGTGGATCACGAAAATCGAGACATTTTGATCGTTGTGTAAAAAATGTATTTTTAAATACGCGCGAATCGGGCACACCCAAGCCGGAAGTTTCGATTCCGGCGCGGAAGAGAGTCTCAATTAAGTCAATTAATTGAATGCCCGGATGTGGTCCCGGTGGACGGAAAGAAAGGAGAAAAGAGACAAAAATAATAAAGTGCGCGAGCTCGTGACAATTTCGAGGATTCTCTCCCTTTTTACTCACTCGTACAGATAAAAAACAATAAAGACACTTTTATCTTATTTTCTCGACGATTATTCGAGGAGGAATAACACGCATCAGTCGAAGATCGAGACGAAGCTCTCTCGATGGAAATCGAACTCCAAAGTTTCTGGAGCTGAAAGAAATAAATAAAAGAGAGAGCAGAGCGCGAGTGGAAGACAATTGTACCAAAGATTGATGGATATGAAGGAGAACAAAAATATTTAAGTTTTAATGTACAATATGGCCCGAGGCGGAGAGAAACCTAGCCCGTAATAAGAGTGAATCTCCGAGAGGGAATTTCAGTCGTCTCTCGTGCCGTGTGTTCGTAAAATACACATGAAAATTGAAGTATCGTCGGGACCCTTTCTCTCTCTCTCTCTCTCTCTCTCTCTGTCGTCTTTGGTACAAGTGGTACCAAGAAATTCTATAGACTCGAGATCTCGAGAGTTCTTTCTCATTCCTCCTTTTCTCGTTCTCCTCTTTCTTCTTCCTCCTTTCTTCGAGAATAATATCGCCTCCGCGTCGCTTGCATGCCCGTACTGAATCGGGCCACTCTAGAATATATTTTTTACCCTCTTTCAATTCTACTCGTATACATTATACAACTCTGCTCCGCGGGATAAAAAAGGAAGAGACGTTCCAGCAAATTATACGTTTATTATCGCGCCGCGACTATTCGAATCCGCGCTGAATCTTTCAACTGTGGAAATCGAAAAGAAATAACTCTCGATCGATCTTACGATTTGTGTCAAGATCTATTCAATTTTATTTTTCATGTGCCTAAATTCGATCATTTTTATTATTTCAATCGTGAAAAAAATCTTCTTTATGTTGAGTTTAAAGTTTATTTTATTTATTTGTAATAAAAGTTCAATTTATTTTTGAATTATTTAAAAAGTATTCCAAAGGCATTTTTTTTTCTCTTGCCCTTTGAGAGTCCAAATGAAGCGTGTACAGTGCGTAAAATTGTCGCGGCGGTCCGGAGTGTCGTGTTGCCGAGAATAAGGACGGAGATGGAAAGTATATAAGCGAGCGAAAGAATTCCGGTGCGAACCGTAAATTGCATCTGGGTCGTGTTCGCCTCGTAAAAAGTCAAACTGACCGCGAGAGAATTCGGTGGAAGTACGTGAGGTACGATCAATGCTCCCCGAAGGAACACGAACGCTCCCCGGATCTTTCCAAAGATCGCGAAGTCGTTTTTTAACCGGGGCACCTCGCAAAGTCTCCCAACTCCGGTCCCCAAATTCGAGCTTCGAAATGATTAATGTCTACTTGAACCAAAAACCATTGAATAAACAATCTACAAATTCCTCTTAATTCGCTCAATTGTTGAAACAACATTTCAAAAAATTAACGATTACTCTTTTTTTGTTTACTAACTTTATTTATATTTTTAGGTAAAATTTTCATAGTGAAAAGTAATTGAATTAAAAAAATATTTTATTAAAATATGTGGTATTGGATTTTTCGGAGTAATGACAGTTTATTTGACAAAAGTAACAAATACCGAAGACAATGGAACGTGTAATCGTTGAAAAATTCACTGGACGATCCCTGACGTCCTCCCGCGGGCCGTATATGCGTCCGCGGAGATTACAGGCCGAAGATCCTTTTAATAATTCAACGCACCGTACCTCTCGCGTATAGTTAAAATCCAACGGCGAACATTTCTTCCACGTCGTTCTCTATTCGTATGTAAATTCATGCACGCGTCGGCTTCGCCGACTCGCGATGAAGACCGGCAACAAAAGAAAAACGGGAAGAAAGGAAATTGAGAAACTTAAAGAGTCCGTAGAGACAAGTGGAACGAAAAAATGTCCCTGACTGACGTGCAAGACGAGAAAAATGATAATTGATATTCAAAAACGTATCCGGGGAAAAAAAAGGAGTGAAACTTGTCACTCTGACAGAAGCATTTGTCATGAGCGAAAATATAAATGGGAATACGGATGTGACCGATGATTTTGACGTTTGACAGATTTTACACATATTTTAAAAACTTTATGAAGATATACTTATGTCGACAACGCGTATTTCTAACGAAATGCGCGGAAATATTTGTACACGCTCGGAATATTCGGTATTTAACTATTGAGCCAATTTTTTAAAAAAATTTATCAAAAAAAAACTATTTAAAGTTGGAATACGACTGTATCTGTAAGATCGAAGATTTGTCGAAAGCTGTTGAAACTTAAAAAAATATATTATATAAATAAAGGTTGAACAAAATTAGAAAATTACTTCTTATATTGTGATTTTTATCGTGTTATTTCGTGCAAGCGTTATTTCACTTGACCGTTCCGAAACTTTAATAAATATGACCTTTGAAATTGGAAAAATAACGTGAATTATTGTTATTCTTCAGGTTTTACCGGGACGCAGTGCGAGATAGACATCGACGAATGCGCCGCGAATCCTTGCCTGAACAACGGGCTTTGCACCGATTTAATAAATTCGTTCCGATGTACGTGCGTGGCGGGATTCAGCGGTTCGCACTGCCAGATAAACATCGACGACTGCGCCTCGTCGCCGTGTCGAAACGGCGGTACTTGCCAGGATTCGATAGCGAAGTACACGTGCGAATGTCCGCCAGGATTCACCGGCGCTTCGTGCGAAACGAACATCAACGATTGCCAGTCGAATCCCTGCCACAACGGCGATTGCGTCGACGGAGAGAACTCCTTCACTTGCAACTGTTTCTCAGGATTCACCGGACGACTGTGCGAGACCCAGATCAACGAGTGCGAGAGCAACCCCTGCAAATTCGGCGGCAAGTGCGAGGACATTATCGACGGTTATCGCTGCAAATGCAGACCCGGAACTTCCGGGATAAACTGCGAGGTAAACGTCAACGAGTGCTACAGCAATCCGTGCCGAAACGGAGCCAAGTGTGTCGACGGAATCAACAGGTAACAATTTTCATCCTTCTTACCACCAAATCAATTATTTTTTACAAATTTCTTTTGTTTTTTTTTGGTCAATATCATTTCTCTGTCGAATTGTCAAGATCGACTCATTTTTTTTAACTACAGTTTCTATCATTAAAACGCATATTCATATTTTCGAGAGATCCAAATATTTACAATTTACATTCATTTTCAAAGAATTGCTTTTTTTTTGGACAAGTGTATTTTTAATTTTACGTCCCAGTGTCACTAATCGAAACATCTTTCGCTCGCTTTTTCTTTTTCAATCTCGAAATCACGCGACTCTTCTATTCCTCCCACTTTCGCGCGAAGCAATCGGATGCCCGGTCTAGGATGGTATGTAAAAGTGTTCAAAGACTGGAGAGAGTAAGCGAGTGTGTCGCCCTGTGTGCGTGTGTCTGCTCGTGTGTGCTTTGTTTTTTACCACGCTCTTACTTTTTGCACTTGTGACGAAAAAAAAAACGAGACAAATCCGTATTTACATTCAACCCCAATTCGACTCTCGTATTCTATGCTACTGCCTATTGTTTTCGCTACCCGCACTCTTTTAAACAAAAGCCCAACCATGGGATACGAATTTTTTCAAAATTTTTGTTGCACCAGCTTTGTTTTTACACCGTGTACCCATTTTTATTTTTTATTTTATTTTTTTTTTATTTTGCCTCTCGTATATTTATCCAGTACTTCTCAACAAACGGAGTGTTTTAATGTTGCGTTCTCTGTACAGGTACTCGTGCGAGTGCGAGCCAGGATTCACGGGACAGCACTGCGAGACGGACATAAACGAGTGCGCGAGTAATCCGTGCGCGAACGGTGGACGTTGCATCGACCTGATAAACGGCTTCAAATGCGAGTGTCCCCGGGGTTATTACGACGCCAGGTGTCTCAGCGACGTGGACGAGTGTTCGAGCAATCCGTGCAATCACGGCGGTACCTGCGAGGACGGAGTCAACCAATTTATCTGTCACTGCCTGCCGGGTTACGGAGGCAAAAGATGCGAGGCGGACATCGACGAGTGCGGCTCGAATCCTTGCCAGCACGGTGGAATTTGCAACGATCATCTCAACGATTACAGCTGTCAGTGCCTCGCAGGATACACGGGGACCAACTGCGAGACGAACATCGACGATTGCGCGAACAATCCTTGCCAGAACAGCGGTTCCTGCATCGACCTCGTTAACGATTACAAATGCGTTTGCGAGCTGCCACACACTGGAAGAAACTGCGAGGACAAGCTCGACCCGTGCTCCCCGAACAAGTGCATGCACGGCGCGAAATGCTCGCCCTCCTCGAATTTCCTCGATTTTGCTTGCACCTGTACAGTCGGGTACACCGGACGTCTCTGCGACGAGGACGTCGACGAGTGCGTAATGACGTCGCCGTGCAGAAACGGAGCTACTTGCCGAAACATGAACGGATCGTATCAGTGTGTCTGCGCCAAGGGATACGAAGGAAGAGATTGCATAATCAACACGGATGATTGCGCTTCGTGTACGTATTTCATTAATCCTTTCTCACTACTTTTATCTATCGAAAAGTTTTCATTATTTTTCTATAAGGTAAACGTCTCAATAGTTGGACAATTTTTGCTATATTATTTTTAATATCAGAATTATTCATTTCTCAATAAAATCGTATGGATTATTTTTCGTAACGTTAATTTATTGGAGCAAACTCACTCAACGTTAGAGACAGGGTCGATTTTCTGTCCAACTATTGAGACATTCTACATATTCAAATATTCAAGTATTTTTTTACTAAAAATATTATCTAAAATTAACATATAAAATGAATTTTGGATCACTGAAATGTCAGACAATAGTCAAGAGGTGAATTTGAAGCAGATTTTTTTCGTTTGAATATTTTTTAAACAAAGATAAAGTGTGAAAACCTTTAACTGTGCAACTATTGGGATATTTATCTTAATTGATTTTTGTCTTTTTTTTTTAGTCCCGTGTCAGAACGGTGGAACTTGTCTCGACGGAATTGGCGACTACACGTGC
Organism: Cremastinae sp. A BG-2022a; assembly: GCA_030522545.1. NCBI lineage: Eukaryota > Metazoa > Arthropoda > Insecta > Hymenoptera > Ichneumonidae > Cremastinae sp. A BG-2022a. The sequence continues at coordinate 66,599 of JAPYYW010000159.1, read as the reverse complement.
CTATGCGTCGATGGTTTCAGCGGCAAGCACTGCGAGGTCGACGTCGACGAGTGTCTCTCGTCGCCGTGCCAAAACGGAGCTATCTGCAAGGAGTACGTGAACTCGTACACGTGCCAGTGCCAGCTAGGATTTTCGGGGATCAATTGTCAGACGAACGACGAGGACTGCACGGACAGCAGTTGCATGAACGGGGGAAAATGCATCGACGGAATAAACAATTACACGTGCCTGTGTCCATCCGCTTACACAGGATCGAACTGTCAGTATCGTATAAACGAGTGCGACAGTTCGCCCTGTCTGAACGGAGCTACTTGTCACGACGACATAAATCAGCACTACACTTGCCACTGTCCCTACGGATACACGGGTCAACGTTGCGACAAATTCGTCGACTGGTGTGCCGACATGCCCTGCGACAACGGAGCAACCTGCGTTCAGCACCAGAACAAATATCACTGCAACTGTTCGCCCGGTTGGACCGGTAAGGTTTGCGACGTCGAGATGGTCTCGTGCAAGGATGCCGCGATAAGGAAAAACGTCCCCGAGAAGAGCCTCTGTAACAACGGTACCTGCGAGGACATTGGGAACAGTCATCGCTGTCACTGCCTGGAAGGTTACACAGGATCGTACTGTCAGGAAGAGATAAACGAGTGCGACTCGGCTCCTTGTCAAAACGGCGCTACCTGCAGGGATCTCGTGGGCTCTTACCAGTGCCAGTGTACGAAAGGCTTCCAGGGACAAAATTGCGAGCTCAACATAGACGATTGCAGCCCGAATCCCTGCCAGAACGGTGCGATTTGTCACGACCTTGTCAACAACTTCAGCTGCTCGTGTCCTCCAGGTACTTTGGGAATAATTTGTGACATAAATGTGGAAGACTGCGTCGTCGGAGCTTGTCACAACAACGGAACGTGCACGGACCGCGTTGGAGGCTTCGAGTGCAAGTGTCCCCCGGGATTCGTCGGTCCTCGCTGCGAAGGAGACATAAACGAGTGCCTCTCGAACCCCTGCGCCTCGCCTGGAACCCAGGACTGCGTCCAGCTCGTCAACAATTACCACTGCAACTGCAAGCCCGGTTACATGGGACGTCATTGCGAAGTAAAGGTGAACTTCTGTGACAGTTCGCCATGTCAGAACGGAGGTGTCTGCACCGCGAAACAGGCTGGACACACGTGTCTCTGCCCGGCAAATTTCCACGGTCACAATTGCGAATTTACCGGCTCACTGTGCGACACGGAGCCCTGTCTCAACGGTGGATCCTGCCGCGTTGCCGACACCGAGATCGGCTATCGCTGCTACTGTCTGCCCGGAGTAACCGGGACGCACTGCGAGCTCGATGCCAAGGACGAGTGCGCGAGCAATCCCTGTCAACAGGCCGAAGCCATGTGCGAGAACCTCATCGGCGACTACGCCTGCTACTGCCCGCCCAAGTGGACCGGTAAGAACTGCGAGATCTACGATCCGAACTACCGAGGAGGCGTTTTTGGACGTCTCAATTCCATGATGCCAAAGAATATGAACGCCTACAACCTCGATCTCGAGCGGGAACGTAAGAAGTGCGCCGAGAACCGTTGCGAGGAGAAATCCGGGAATCATCATTGCGACGAGGAATGCAACAAGTATGCGTGTGATTTCGACGGTAACGATTGTTCGCTTGGAATAAATCCATGGAGAAATTGCACGGCGCCTATAAACTGCTGGGACGTATTCATGAACGACGTTTGCGACGAGGTGTGCAACAATCCTCAGTGCCTCTTCGACGGGCGAGACTGCGAGAAGAAGCTCGCCCCTTGCAATCCCATCTACGACGCTTACTGTCGGAAGCACTACGCGAACGGACACTGCGATTACGGATGCAACAACGAGGAGTGCAACTGGGACGGGCTCGACTGCGAGGAGGAACCAGCTTCCCTCGCCGAGGGTGTCATCTCTGTCGTCGTCCTCATGGACATGCAGTCCTTCCACTCGAACAAGATCGCTTTCCTTCGCGACATCGGGCACGAGTTGAGAACCACTCTGAGAGTCAAACAAGATGAACTCGGCAACGAGATGATTTATCCATGGAAACGGGAACCTGAGCAGGGAATGCAGACGAATTTCTTCGGCAGACCGACCACTATTTACACGGAAGAGCAAAATGGGGTGAAGGCTTACCTCGAGATCGACAACAGGAAGTGTACGGTCACTCAGGGCGCGGTTTGTTTCCCATCGGCGAACGAGGCGGCCGAGTACATCGCCGCGACTGCGTCGAAACACTCATTAACGAGGAACTTCCCCATTGAGCAAGTCCGTGGTGAACTGGGTCCCCAGGACACGGATTATCCAGACACGCCAACAAATTACAAGTACGTCTTCATCGGCGTCGTGATCGTGATTCTCGGTGGAATGTTGGTCGGCGTTCTCGTAACCGCGCAGAGGAAACGCGCCGTGGGAGTTACCTGGTTCCCCGACGGATTTCTGCGAACGAGTACCGGAAGTGGTCCCCGAAGAAGATCACGGAGACGCGGTCCGGACGGGCAGGAGATGAGGAACCTGAACAACCAACCTTCGGTGAACTGCATGGACATCGACGCCGTAAATGGCCGCGGACAGCAATGGTCCGATGACGAGTCGGATTTGCCTCCGTCGAAGCGGATGCGCGCGATCGAGCCGGGCTACGCGAGCGACCATACCGCGATCACGGATTACGAGGAGACAGAGCCGAGGATGTGGACGCAGCAGCATCTGGACGCCGCGGAGATAAGAGGAAGACCGGACGCGGGAGTCTTGACGCCGCCGAGTTTGGAACACGGCCAGGACGTTGATGTGAGGGGACCCTGCGGTATGACGCCGCTCATGGTCGCCGCCGTAAGGGGCGGAGGCTTGGACACGGGTGAGGAAGAGGACGAGAGCGACGGAACGGCCGCCGTGATCGCAGACCTCGTCGCGCAAGGAGCGGATCTGAACGCGACGACGGACAAGAGCGGAGAGACTTCGCTGCACCTCGCAGCGAGATACGCTCGCGCCGACGCCGCCAAGAGGCTGCTCGACGCCGGAGCGGATGCCAATTCGCAGGATAACACAGGGAGAACTCCCCTTCACTCGGCCGTTGCCGCGGACGCGATGGGAGTGTTCCAGATACTGCTCAGAAATCGTGCGACAAATCTCAACGCGAGGATGCACGATGGGACAACGCCCTTGACCCTGGCGGCCAGACTCGCCACCGAGGGAATGGTCGAGGAATTGATAAACGCGGACGCGGACATAAATGCCGCTGACAATAGCGGAAAGACTGCCCTCCACTGGGCCGCAGCTGTCAACAACGTTGACGCTGTCAATATACTCCTCGTGCACGGTGCAAACCGAGACGCGCAGGACGACAAGGACGAGACACCGCTGTTCCTCGCTGCGCGCGAGGGCAGCTTCGAGGCTTGCAAAGCTCTCCTCGACACTTTCGCGAATCGCGAAATAACCGATCACATGGATAGACTGCCGAGAGACGTCGCCAGCGAGCGACTTCATCACGACATCGTCAGGCTACTTGACGAGCACGTCCCGAGATCGCCGCAGATCCCGGTCATGCCGAACGGTCCTCTGATAGGTAAGTTATCGAAAACTGAAAGTTTTTCCCGTCCAATCAATATACTATTCTTCTGTACTCGGATGTAAACAAAATTCTTCTCTTTTTTTCCTCAGGATCGCCGAATCACCAGCAGCTGATAACGCATCCAACGGTTATCGGCTCAGCGCCGAAGCAGCCAAAGTCGAAGAAGCGCTCGAAGACGGGCGGAGCGATAAATCCAAACAGCCCGGAGTCGGAGGGAGTGGTCGCCGCGGCGGTCAGGCGAAAACCTTCCGTGAAGAAGCAGCAGCCGATAAAGCGCGGTGCTCAGCCCCCAAACCAGGAGATCCCTCAGGGAGCGGAGGGAGCCGAGGGAAACCTTCCGAGCCCGTACGACAGCGCGAGTCTGTACAGCAACGCGCTCCCTCTCGTAGGGCACACGACGGCAACCGCTGCGAAGCAGCCACCGCCCTACGAGGATTGTATAAAGGGTCAAACGATTCAGAGCCTCCAGCAGCTCGGGCTGGACACGTTTACGACGGGCAACTACGGTCTTCCTAATTTTCACGACCAGTTGCTCGCGCCGCACCAGCGACAGGCTCAGGGAATAGTGAACACGCTGTCCCCGCCGTACAGCAACCAGTCACCGCCGCACTCGGTGCAATCGAACATGACGCTCTCGCCCCAGGCGAGCTACATGGGCTCTCCGTCCCCGGCGAAGAGCAGGCCGTCCTTGCCGACGTCGCCAACGCACATTGCCGCCATGAGACAGGCGACCCATCAGAAGCACGGCGGCATGCCCCCGGTCGGTTTCGACTTTGACAATCTGCCGTACTCGACGGGCCAGCAGCAGCAGATGCAGACGCAGCAGCAGATGCAGCAGCAACAGCAGCAGCAACAACAGCAGCAGCAGCAACAGCAGCAACAACAGCAGCAGCAACAGCAGCAACAGCAGCAGCAACAACAACAGAGTACGCAGCAGCAACAAACTCAACAATATTATCAATATCTTACGCCACCGTCGCACCACTCGGGGCCGGACGTCACGCCCCAACACCTGATGCAGGCGCCCGAAAGCTTTCCGACGCCCTCACCCGATAGCCCGGGTCACTGGTCGTCGAGTTCGCCTCACTCGAACAGCGATTGGTCCGAGTGCATGGCCTCGCCGAATGCGTACGCAACCGGTGGACCGCACCAAGGTACCAAAGGCTCCGAAGCTATTTACATTTGAGGACAGCTAATCTCGCCTCGCATTGACGAGTGAATTATTTTTTATACAAATATATATATATATATACTTGACGAGCCTATATATTTATACAGATATGTATATTATATGAACATATATAGGTACATATATATATATATTTTTTAGAAAAGACTTTTTGAATCAGAGACACCGCTACGTACTCAATCGACTATCGTGCCTCTCTAATATTATACATATTATTATTATTATTAATATTATTGTAACTAAATTTATTCTTGTAAACGATGTAGAGATGGATAAGGTATTTTTTATACACACTTTCAAAAGCGTACGAGAGCAAATGAGGAAAAGAAATGCGTACGATATAAAAGTAAATTCTACACGACAATTGCAGTCTCAGCTCAATAGCGGAACGGTGCCTTCGACTTGCCACAGAGTGGACATGCCCTATGGACAATACAGAAAAAAAACGAGAAGACAGAAAAAACAAGTAATGCAAATGAATTGACAATAATTATGTACGTGTTTTTTTTTAATCGTTTAGGGAACGTCACCTTGCTAACGACGAGTATCGTATTGTAAATAAATTAAAAATGCTCTCGTTGAAACAATGAAGGAGTATTTTCGTGATAACGGGAATATACGCGTTTAACTACGATGACCAATTCAAGTAGCGTATAAAAAAGATAATGTAATATTTTTTCTTATTTAAAAATGAAAGACGCGCGCAAGAGCCATGCACGATTTAGATGTATAGCTAAAATTCGCGTGTCTCTGAAACGACATCTTTCCTTTGGTCTTCCTGAACTCGTAGATGCGTGAGGGAAGAAAAAATGGAAGATGGAAGAGGACGGAAGGATCCTCGAGAAGCGAGGTGACCGCGCGCGAAACGAGATTACATCGGTAAAAAAGATGAACTGTGCCTTCGATTAATTTCGCATAGACTGACACGCGCTATCTAGACAAATTAACTGGAATCGTGCGTTCTATTTTTTATTATTCGCCGCGCACAAAGTTTCCTATCTAGATGACGATAGATAGGCGTTCAGCAATCACGTAATAGCACAAACTAATGTGTAAGATAAGAGGGGACCCAGCAGAGCGAAAAACTGAATGAGCGAATGGTCGCACGAGAATCAGAAAACTCAAAGTGTCGCGGATTGTTAACAAAGAGAAAGAAAAAGAGAGCAACGACGCGTCGTTTTCCATACACAGACATTCCAATTTATTATTGGCAATTATCGTTCTTTCTGAACATTGCCTACTAAATGAAATTCGCCTACAACAAAAACTTTCGACTTCTCGATACATATCACTAACAGATTAGTCTTATCAGCTTTACATTAACCCCCTTGATTTTGTTCTTATTTTATAACTTTCCTTATTCTGTTATTTTGCTTTTTTTCTTGAAGAGATATGAACTTCTCGTAAAGATAAGAATTTTCGACGTCGTTGCAATCCATGGCAATTTGAATTCTCTGACTCTCGTCTACCAAAGCCAAACATGATTATATAAATATATAAATATATATATAAATATATAAATATTATAACTAAGTTAAAATGAAATTAAAGAGCGAGAGAGCGATAAAGTGTTGGAGCGTCACGTAAAAAATCGATATTGAAAGTAGATATTGTTACGAGAGAAAAGATTCTATCGACTTTATAGATACGATTTCGACTGGGCTTGCAATAAGAAAAAAAAAGAGAAAATAATTAATGAAAGAGAAGTATATATATATCGCAGTAGTGCACGAGTAAACGATTATCGTAAAGATTAATGAGAGATCGATGAATACTCGATTCTTTTCTTCTCATGCAATTCTCACATGCTCTCTACGCGGGTAAGGAACAAGACAGTAACAGCATTTTATCTTAAAAATTTTTTCTCTTTTTCTATCATCTCACCACTCGAGAATATTGTAAATAATTTCTTCATTCTTATTACTCTCATCCTATGAAAATGCACTGTCGAGTACGTGTTTTTATACATCTTTTCTCTCGATTTTTGTACAAACTGTTTTTACTTTGTTCACAAGCTACGTATAGCTTCTAAGTTTAGTTTATATACGAAAAAACGATTGATAATTGATAATTTTTGTAATATCATGAATGCGCGATAATCATGTTTTTTTTCGTATTAGAATATTACTAATTCGTAAAGATACATATATATTTTGTATATGTATCTGTATACAGTGTGATTCTTTCGTTGCATTAGGAATACATGTCGATAATATTGTTCTTGATGCAATACTGGGTTTCACGAAAACACATACACAATGTGGTGCAATGGAGACTTTCTTTTAGCTTCTCTAAGTGAGCCAGAATTCAAGGTCTGATTTTTCTTTTCTCAACTGTAATACCACGAACGAGAAAGCTTTAATATTTGCTTCTCAATATTTCGCGTATTGATTATTGATTATTTTTTCTACGTGCTCTCATCGATCAAAGCCACTGCCAAAAGTTGGGATATATGAGATATAAAATTTTTATGTTCATCTGGAAATTCGACACCAGTGAGACGATGGAACTTATTTTTTAGCCGAAATTGTAATCGAGCGCATTGTTCGGCTGAAAGAAGGATCATGGTAGTAATTTTTATTAGGAAGAAAAAAGGATAGTTGAATTAGGAAGCATGGAAGTGTGCACGTGAAACAAAAAAAAAACGTGAAACCCGCTCTCCGAGCGAATCGACCGACTCTGTGTTAAATTTAAAATATGAAAACGAGAAAAAAATAGACGGGACGACAGTAGAACTTATTAATCACACTCGTATTATCTACGGTTAAATCGTGTAAGTTAAAGAAAAAACAGAAGAACAACTCCAATTACGATAGTAGAATTTGTTATTCCTTGTAACTTGTAAAAAGTACTGAGTTTTATTAGTATTAACTACGCTATAAGGAATCCTAAATATACGTTTGATCCTATTACTCTTTTTCTTTCTTTTGCAACCTCCTCATCTACGAATCTCCTCGACTATATGTCTCATTTTTTATTCATAAGTTATGTCTTTTAAAACGGATGTAATAATAAATATAATGTAACATCACGATAGGGTTGTTGTTCTGTTCTACTGTGCTATGCTTCCGCGTTTTTTCTCACTCTTTAATGATGTAAGCATAGATACTTTTAGTATAGATTGACAGATTTTACACAACAATCAAATTGTATTATAGCAATAAAGAAAATAAAAATAAAAGCTAAAAATAATTATATCTTCGTTGACGTTATTGAATTGGCCCTGGAGTTGATAATTACTGGACTGAACGAAATTTCTGACAACTTGGAACAATCGTTTGTTCTTAATTTGTTAAATTTGTAAATTTAGTGACGAAAAACTGAAATCCTATATTTAAAAAGACATGAGGCCTATAATCGATTCATCGGAATAAAGCACATTGTGCGAAGCTACAGAAAAAAAGCGACCGCGTTGTTGCTCGTGTTTTTTAAATTGAAAAAAAAATTCTAAAAATTTTTCGAATTTTTGAAGGGATATATTTCAAAAATCTTCAAAACACGCGATAACTTTTAAAGTAATTGATATATTAACTTGGCTATAATCTCTTCTTTAAAAAAAAATTCAACGTGCTGCTTTGGAAATAATGACTTTGTTGTTATAATCATTTATTTCCACTTGCAAAAATTTTCAAAAATTACCCATCATAAAGTCGATTTCGACGAGGACACGAAAAGATATCACCTCTTGAAATTTTGAGATTTTCCTCTTTTCAAGTTCGAAAAATCAGGCTGTACGACCTCGAACACGCCAAATTTTCTCAGCTCACTTTTATTACAACTTATACGTGTAATAATAATGTGAAAAAAACTTTGCAACTCAATATTCTACTATTTATATCAAACATACCTGTACAAATATACCTGAATAATTCGGTGATCGTAAACATTAAGAAAAAGATTCGGTTCGTCGAGCATAACGAGAAAAAAAAATTTATTTTTCGTTTATTTTTCGAGAATACACCGATTATGATCGATGTCGAGTGAAAAACCGAAGCAGGTCATGATTGTTCAGATTTTCGAATCAATTTGGAATCAGTTGCCCGGTAGAAAGTGTCGAGGTAAGACGTGTCCGGTCTTACAAAGTAGTTCATTACCGAAAAACATTTTGTAGCAATTTGACAAGTTCAATCGAGTGAGTGGCAGCTTCGAGTGAGTGTCAGTTGGATTTCGTAGAGCACACTATGCGAAGTTATATGAGGTATGTATCTAGAAGAATAGCAAGATATAAATTCAAACATGTTAAAAAAGCAAAAGTGGACGCATTGTTGCTCGTTGAAAATAAAAATGAAAGCATAACTGATAATGGAATGATACAGCCTTTGCGTTTATTATCATTCAAAAAAGATCGTATGAATATTTTACAGTCATCACACCAATCATCGTAATAATTAAGATACCGTTGCTATCTCATTTGCTTCATGTTTACATCATACATTGCGACGAACGTTCGTAATTGGGTGTATTGTAAAAAAGAGAAACAAAAAAATGAAGAGAAATACGTTAAAATTTGCATCGTTACATACTCTCGTTTTGGATACCATTGGACACGGGAAAAATTGGCATCGGGAGGTAATAAAAGCGTCCTTCGTAAATTCATTTTAATCATCTCAGAGATGATTGTACACAGTGAAGGATAAAATATTTCGACGATAAAGGCTCCCTATTTTCTTTTTTTTTTTCGACACATCTACGAAAATTCTCACACTATCTTTTTTCATTCGGTTATTCAACGGTTTCTCAGTACGCCGTGGACCAAGAAACACACGCTGAAACATTTCTACTTAGTAGTTAATTATCCACGCACACTAGACGAACAGAAAATTTTTCGCTCCGTCGTGCGGATCGACGGACTACAATGGAAATAAGCAAAACAGAGGAACTCGTTCCGTTGCTCTTCAATTTCCAATAATAATTTTTTCATTCTTTCGTTTTTCAATTTTTTTTTTATCGTACCGAAAAAATTTAATTTACTCGTGAATTTGTTATTCCTCTTATCATTTTTTTTTCTGCTAACTATACAAATCGCCAATGGAGCTCAAGTCTTGGGTGGTCCGAGGCCTGGACACTTGAACAAATTTCTTTTTGCAGACACACTTTTTTTTTCTTTCTTTCCGATATACTTAGAGTTTCGCTCATGATCTCATGCATACACACACACATATACACACCCGATCGCTTTTCGAACAGAGTAATTGCATTACGTCGATTAACGTTGCAGCTTATACGCAAATTTTAATTACGAATGTAATTGTTACAATTGTACGAAGGAATTAGATTTTATATAAATATTTACATGACTGTCAACTGTCGAATTTTACAAAAATTTCTAAACCACTTTTTTTTCATCCAAACCAGTGTATTATCTGATTTTCACTTTTTTTATCCCCATTTTTCTTTCGTTTTTGTTTTTCAGCACGCTACAGAATGTATTACCGTACTCCTATAATTATCTAATCAACGTTGCGACTCGAATGATCTTATTGAAATTCGAAATCATTTAGGAACCGATAAAAAAATCGCAAAACGGTGACGAATATTCGACGCGATCGTTTCGAGCCGCAATTGAAAAAAAAAAATCGCTCTACCATCGATAGTATTAAATGATTAAAAAATGATACAATGATTTCCAATGAAAATGAGAAGGTTTATGTATCAGTCTCTTTACACAAGCCTTATAAAATAATAACATCGAACGTGAAGCATGTGACTTCTAAGAGAAATTCCGAAGGAGATTTATTTTGCCAACGATTCGATTGTTTTCTCTCCCTTTGTTGCTTCCCTCTGTTCATACTTTGTCAATTCGTACATGTTAATCACAATCTCGATAATAGCGGTGCTCCTTAAAAAGAGAAAAAAGAAAAAAACTATACCCTTACTTTCGTAGCTACAATTATTCGAGTAAAAAGCTAACAATCTACAGTGTATAAACGTAAAAATGTTCGTGTCGTTGATTCGATGAGCTCCTCGAAAGCTCGTTGACAGTATTTAGATTTTCGCATCGCTCCCGTTGAATCCTAATTTTCTTCTCTCTCTCTCTCTACTATTTTTCTCGCATTTTTTTTTGACATCTCCCATTACTACTTTTCGCAATTCAATGATGGAAATAACTTTTTTCAATAGAGTCGAAGAAGACACTTAAAAAAAGAATTAATAAGTATTGCGATAAGTATTCTCTTTCGTCGCTTATAACACTTTGTACAATCTATTTGGTCAACGTTGCCGAACTTTTGTGGACAAACGAAAATAATGTACACTTCTGATTTGCGATGCATTGATTATTTGTGTTTGTCGTGTCTCTCGTTCTCATACCATAAAATTCTCATCTTGCTAAATTAGCCAAGAAACAAAATCAGCGCCAATAAATGACTCGATAATAGTCATCGAGAAAAAGAAAAACTCTACGTAGTTAACGTAAAATTAGAGAGAAGCAAAAAAAGAGGGGCTCGTTACTCTCAGCCAAATGCACGCTGCGAGAATATCTCGCGAGAAGAAACTTTTTCTTCCATCTGTCGTTCGGTCGCCGAAGAAAAAAAAATATTTAAAATAATTCGGATAAGTCCCGCGACTTGCAAATTCCCTTCGTATACATTTTTTTTTCATTTTCACATTAAATTATAATTATCGTATCAAGGAGAGAGAAGATCAACGACAAAATTACAATTCGGAAACACTCTCGGTTCATCGCACTCTTTCATTCTGCTCTCATTTCCTCTTTTTTTTTGGAATTGTTTCGGTGGGCAGTGACAAAGTGTCGCCGAACAGACTCATCCACTCTTGGAAGCGCTCTGAACCTTCGTAACGTCAATACGGATTTTTTGCTTTTTCTCAAATTCCATTTCTTTCCATTTTTTTTTTTTCATCTTCGATCTCTCACTCACGAGGTTTCGTTACGAACATACATACATATGTATAAATAAATAAATGAATATATATGTATGTTCACAACTATGAATACTTGGCATATCAATATACATACGTTATCTTTCCGATTTTTTTAATAATTAAGAGCGAAAAAAAGACAATGAAATATTTACATACGGTACTGGCAGTAATTCATATAACCACGTCTAATTTCACTCGTTTTATCTTTTGTTCCGGTACGATCGATAACCAGTATAATAATCGCATACTTTTCAAAATTCAGTCATGATAAATCGCAGACCGGTGCGAAAATACGCTCCATTAATCGCGAATAATTGAACAAAGTTGTCGCCATCGAAGTGTCAAAATCGACGGCACATGACATTGATGTTTTCGCTTTCAGTGAACAATTACATAAATTAGGGGTTTGGCAGTGATCGTTAATTTTTCTCCTTCGCTTTTCGCCTCGAATATCTCGCAAAGTCACGAGAAAAAGAAAACAAAATTAATCGGCAGCGCTAATCCTCGCTCGAATTTCATCGAGACACAAAATTTTACTAAGAGTAGTAAGTTTATAGATGCGGTACATACGCACACTCCCTTCTCGCAAATTTGCATTTTCACGAGCAGCGCGATATGTATAAAAAGCGCGAGTCTCTATAAAATCGTCGTCGCCCCGCCGCTAATATCTTCTCCCTTTGCAAAAATCGCGATTAAACATAAATCTGGGAAAACGCAAAAGGTAATTCCTTTTTTTTATCCTTTATTTCTACCTTCATAAAATCACTGTAGAAATCACCCACCAGAGCTATAAATTAATTCATTATTTTCATCGGATTATGAGCATGAAAAAAGATTATTTTTTTCGAATTGAAAGATTTGAATCTAGGTGAAAAAAAACATTCCGGACAGTCAATAATGATGTAAATGCTTGTACAATGATAAAGGTAAAAAACATTCCACGTATCACCCAATCGCTTCGAACGAGAGGGTCGACATAGACGTGAAATAAATTGCTCAACGCTGCATTGTGACGGAATTGAAAATTTCTAATTTCCTATTAAGCTCTTAAATGTGAGATTATCGTAGCTTTTTACGAATCACTCATATCAACCACCGTGCCTTAAATTTTTTTCCCCAAGATGATCTTCGATTATTTGATCAACATTTATTTATTTTATCGGATTGATCGATGCAATTTATGGATTGATTAAAAAAAATATACACATCTCTGCCTCCCTCTATTTCGTTCTCGATTACTATTTACGTTGTTTTCTCCCCTTTTGTACACTTTGCACGTGTCGATCCACAATCAATTGTAGGGTCGATCTTCAGTTCATTCTCTGAGATTCTAAGCGTGCTTACGATTTTTCATTCCTTCATGAGAAAACATTGAAAATCGCAGTGGACGTTTGAGCGTGTTAGGAGGGTATTAAAGTCGCAAAATTGTCGTACAATGATTCGTACTGAATTTCTTTCCTCTCTTACTCATGCTTGTTTTTTTTTGCTTCTAAAACAAACAGATCTTTTTATCATTTAATGAAGTGAGCAATGGGTTTTATAGATTTGTTTGTAGTGAGGTGTTCTTTTCAATGTTGACAAAATATTCACAATCTTCAAAAATAGGTGGAAAATTCTTGAATCTCGTTAAAAGAAAAAAAAAACCTCTTCCCGTCGGAAAAAAAATTCATCTGCTCGACAATCTCGACGACTGGCTTCGTATTCACTGGTTTTGCATACAAGATTAATAATATTCTACAATTATTTACATTCGGTGAACACGCGCGCACGGATAGCTCGAAGGACAAGCAAAATCTCGATTCGATATCTCCATGATCTGAACACAAAATTTGTGGGGTCGATTGTTGTTACACTATTTCAGGAAAGAGAAAGATTGTTCGTGCAATGGAATAAGAATGATTGCTCGACTGAATCTGAGCGAAATAGCAACATATAAATTGTGCAGTTTGTTAAAAAATTCGCGATAAAAATTTCCTCGAAATAAAAATGCAAGTTGGCAAATTGTAAACCTTCTCATTTTTTGGAATAGTTTAAAAACGGAATTCATCGACCAGCGACGAATATTCATCGGCATCTAAAGAGAATTTATTTGTTAAATCTTAATCTAGAGAAATTAATTTCACATCTAGTTTTAATTAACACGATCGTAGGTTTGAATTTCGCGCGTGTGTACCGAGCTGACCGGCGGTTTTCTATCGTCGAACGATCGAAAAACAAGAAAGATCAACTTGAGAAAAAATAAGAATGAAACGAGTCCCGTTGCTCTTTCTCTCTCCCGTGATCAATCAATCGAATCGAACTCAACCCTGTGAATCGCAAATTCTTGGAATTCTTCAATCACTCCCGCTGCACTTTCAAAGTAAATGAGAATCTCAGTGAACGAGGGTTAGGTGTTCGGACTCTCCCACTCAATGAGATACTGCATCTGACAGTTCGGACCTATTCTCTTCGCCCTAACAACGAACTTCTCTCCCGAGGCTATTCTATTCGCCGCGCCGAAGTACATGTTGACCGAAGATTTGAGATCATCCATCGATATGTCAGGAGCATTTTGTTTTACCGGTGAACACTTTGGCGAATTGGGTAGACTTCCGCCCTTCTTCTGCTGCTGTATTATATCCGGTGGTGGAAGCTTTTCGTTGCTCTGACGCTGCCTCAATCGTCGTCCGTTGAGCGCGTAATCAACGCAGTTGCCGATCTGACTGCTCGAACTGCTGGTCGAGCTGTTGAACGAGCTGCGCAGATTCCTGACAAAGTCGTTTTTTACTTCGCTGTTCCGGGCTGGAAGTATGGCAGCTGTTTTGCTCGCGGTTGACTGGTAAATCGACGTCTGCTGCTGTTGCGCCTGTTGCTGCTGCTGCTGAGGAGGACGACCGCGACGATGCTGACGTCTCCGCTTAACTTGACCATTCCGGTCGACTATTATATCCTTTTCCGACAATTGGCGCTTCGCCGGTCGCACTATCGGAGGCTGAGATATCACCGGCGTCAAGGGCAACGGTAGTGTTATCGGGCTATGATTATACACGAGTGGCGTACTGCTCGAGGCGCAACTCGAGCCGTTCGTCGAAGACGGAGTCCCCAGAAGCTCGCTCAAGTTTCTGAACGGATTGTTCTTGCCCTCGAAATCCTTCGGCGGGGGTATAAAGGAGTCGAGGGTCCCGCGAGAACTCGTCTCGTCCCCGCTCGTGTCGGCCGGAGTCGAAGTCGGCAGAGTGTTCGTTAGATCTACCGAGCTCGGAACCGACAATTCTGACATACCTGACGTCGTTGCCGGAGGCGTCGGCGGGCCGGAAACCGAGGTTGGAGGCGTCGGCGGTAAATCCGACACTTCGGGACTTCGCGTTTTGCTCTAAAAGGTAAGAAAACAAAATTATTTTAATTAGAAGTTTTTATTAGAAGGAAACGAAAAATTTCGTATGCATTGTTTTTTTTTTAATAAATTTACCTTTGCTATTGCATTTTTCAAGAGTTTTCGAGCTTTCCTGTACCTCGCCTCTCGCACGCCCTGAGACTGCGACTTGACCATGGAATTCTCACCTACACAGCCTTTCTCTCGTTTCTTGTGTTTTCGCAACATTCGCTCGCGCGAACTGCCCAGAGCCATCAGCCGTCGTCTTCTCTGCAGACTCAGTTTTGGGAACGGGAAAGATTTTTTGACAAACCCTCCACCACTGTACCTGGTGTACAAACAAGTACAGAGATTAGAGATGCAACAACAATTTGGTAAATATTCAGAATACAATACAAACTCACCTTTCACGAAGTGTCTGATTCGTCGGCGTTTGAGAACTCGTCGAAGATCTTTGTTCAGCCTCTGTATTCTGGTAAATCGTACCTCGCATCACAACGTCCGACGGATTTACCGGTATCTCCACATTTTCCGCGAGAGATTGTTTCAACGCGTTGAGCTGTTTCGCATTTTCCGGCAGACACACAGGACTGGAGAGAAAAAAGGGATACAGCTCAGTCTCGGGGATCAGACGAATAAAATTGTCCATTTTATTGGGTGGTTACGCTAAAACTACTGACCCAGTCGGTAATGGAAGATATTGCAGTCTTTTATTCGCGCCCCAGCATCGTCTCAGTACAGAATCATCGATGATGCCACTGGTCGGAAGATTAACGACTGGACAGGGAGGAGGCAGCCTAACTCGAAGGCCCCATATCGTCGTACGCTTCTTTATCTCCCGTCCGCACTTGAATCTATTTCTATTATTGGTTAATATCGCGAGGATCGATTCTCGACGAATTTGTGGAGTAACATCACGAATCTACAATCAAGAACACCATTGTTTAGTGCGATTAGCAAAAAAATACATTTAACTGAGGAATGAGAATAACGAAATATGTATCTTACTCTTGGTGGCAATTGCAGAGTACTCCAATTGTCATTGGCGTATGGTATTATCACGGTATCGAGATCGTAATACTTCTTGGCGTTATAAACAGTTAGATTGTATAGCATGAGATGAACGAGATCGACCCACTTGAGTTCCAATCTCCTGACGAATTCCTTCCCGTAATTGCACATCGAACAGACAAAAACGTAAAATCTGTCACCGCTATACAACGGATACGTCAGGCAGCTGACACATTTTTCGTGAAACCACTGTTTGCAGCGAGCACACTGCAACATCTGTGTGTACCATTCGCCGTTCAAGCCGCAGTAGCAGTAAATTTGTTCAGCGTTAACACGATGATGCGTGTCCCAGCTCAACATCTCGGGCTGTGATTAAAATTCGAAAGGACATTTACTCGATCGCTCCCGAGCAAACAAAATCGGGATTCTCGCAAATTCGCGATGAAACGTTTCAAATCTCAAAACGTTGGTGTACTCACGTCGTACGGGAGTTTCGTCGTATCCTCGGGCGGAGGCTGTGGCTGGTCCCTGCCACTGCAGACACGCCTGATGTTCGCCTTCACCATGGAATTCTTCCGCTCGGTCGGTTCCCGATTTCTCGGCTGACTGTCGACGCATCTCTTGCATATCCAATGGGCTTCTGAGACACCTTCCTCTTTTGATATTTGTGGCTAAGAATAAAAATACAATCGGTTACAAACCAGTGATCAAAATTTGGCCATTCGTATACAAAATGCAAACTTTTAGAATCCATCTGGGCAAACGAGAACATTTATTCACCTGATGACACAGCTGATGATAACCTCTCCCACACTTGTCGCAAACTATAATGTCGTTGTCAGCTTTTGATTGTGACTTCTTGCAGAGAACGCAAGTCACGTCGCAGTCCGGCATGGCCAGCTTGGTCAGTTCCTTGACGGAGGACCAGGACGAAGTGTTGTCCAGAAACTTGACCAGGCATCTCTCCTGAGCCAGATCTACTTCGACGATTGTACCAAGATAGTACTTTCCATCCTTGTGCTGGAGAAGTACATCCTCGCCGTGCGAAAATCCCAGACGCTGCTCCCTCGTCGTGCTGTCCGGTACAGCAGAATTTTCCTCCGGTTCCAAC
This sequence comes from Cremastinae sp. A BG-2022a, assembly GCA_030522545.1. Lineage (NCBI taxonomy): Eukaryota > Metazoa > Arthropoda > Insecta > Hymenoptera > Ichneumonidae > Cremastinae sp. A BG-2022a. Next base: position 49,468 of record JAPYYW010000159.1, on the reverse strand, counting down.
ATTTTTCAAGTCCTTACCTGAGAAAGAAAGCACAATGCTCTTGAGTCTAAAATGATATTTGCAAAATTATCACCCTTCTCGTTTGAATAATGAAAATAATCACAACAACAAAAAAGATTATTCATCATAAATAGTCTCACTTGGAAAGGGGGGTTACTCCTCATTACAAATGAAAATAAGTGTGGCGAGAATCGCCAATACCCGAATAATCACGAGTCAATAAATCGAATAATCGCGAGTCACGTCCGCGAATTTATTTTCGCAATTATCGAAGGAAGAACGCTTTGACTCCGAAAGAACGCTCATCAAAAAACGTCTATCGCGGTAACACCGTCGTTAGGGCGAGAAAAGAGAGGACGGCAGAGAGAGAGAGTGAGAGAGAGAGAGAGAGAAAAGGGGAGAGAGCGAGGTCTCGAATTACGAGGATCCGAGTCTCGTGAAACGAGGGACGAAATCTCGCTGGAACGATACACCCTCCATTCCTGCGAGTTTCGCAAACGATCCGAGAAGAATAAAGAAGCAAAGAGAGGAGAGAAACAGAGGAAGAAGGATGGAGAAAGGGAGAGAGAGAGAGAGAGATAAAAATACGGAGAAAAAAAAAAGGGAGAGAGAAGGACTGTTTGGAGAAACATTCACGAAACCTCGAAGGATCAGAGCAGAGGAATTGGAGCGTAATGGACCCTGAGTCCCAAAAATGTCCAAGTATCCACAAAAAAGAAAAACATCGCGAAGTTGGTACAAGACTGCGCCCATATGATCGGCATTTCGTTAGAACGCGAAAAAAAAACGACTTCGCGCACTCCCGACAGAGGCACAGCAATAATAATCAGCGGCAAAGAATATGTACATAAATATTGCATTCCAGGAATTTTGTTTATTTAGCAGGAATTCGGAAAAAAACGTGTGTGTCTCGCCATCGACGAAAATTAGTAATATTTGTCAATTATAAATCTATTAACATACTTTCGGAAGTAGGAACGGTCTCCCGAAAAATAATTCGCGAACTACTTGTTTGAATATCACATATTATTTCCTTGGCAAAGATTCGCTCGGAGAATAAATACCGCGACGCCGAATACTTTGAACGAAAAACGATGGGAATTGTTCGGGTGAACGGTGCATCGGTTTTTCACGTTATTCGCGAGAAGGTCGTACGCGGAGATAATGCAACTGTCGATGGAGGAGTAACGGGCAGACCCAATGCTAGACATAAACTCCTGGGAATAATTAAACGACCGGGTCCTCCGGGAGTTTTTCTCACACGGCCCCCGCCCCCAGTGTTCGGACGTTAAAATTTATTCGCTGCTCCGAGAAGTTATTCTTCGTGTTGATTATTGATAAATTGAGAAACAACGCCCGACCGTTTCGCGTTTGACGACAAAAGGGTCTTTACCTCGGCTATCGGGTGCCAGGCTGATTTCTCGCGACACCAACTTTCCGCGTTTTTTATTATCCCTTCATTATTCCTCGGGAGACGAAACGGCCATTCTGGCGACGATGTAGATGAGCCCCGCCGCGGTTTTTCCGCGTGTGTGTAGATTTTCAGCGCCGAGACGGTCGACGACACACACGCGAGATCGCGAGGTGTCGCACTAACACGGAAACGCTCGTCGTCGTTGGGTAATGGAGAACGTGAACGCGGCAAAAAGATCGTCAGGATCGTGCGAGATCGCGTTCGCGATGTCTCGAAAAGTACACACGATGCGATGTTCATTCGCGCTCGAGCGTGCAACGAAATTCGACGAAGAGAGATCTCCAGGAGATCAGGCTCGTTGCTGTCGTCGAGGAGCACAACATCGTCGTGTCAATCACAATTTCGAATCAACTAAAAACTACACCGCCATACTTTTTCAGCCCGAATTGTATCAGTCTCGTCCGTTTATTGGATGAGAACCGCTGCTATTTTCGAGACTCGATATCTCGAAATTGCAGACGTCGTCTCGAGATTGCAATCGATACGAGCACGCGATATATCGCCGGTGATATCGATATGTATATATCGATCGAGTCATATTTTACAGAAATGAATATTTTCGAAAGTACGAGAAGACCTTCTCGTATTTTCCATGATATGTATGTGCTCACGGTTCGTTCTTCGCTCGGCATCAGAATCAGTATAAAAAAGTCGTTGGAAGTGTTGTTACTGTGGTCGTGACTCTTTAATACTAAAAACATTCCATTAAATTCGATCCGAGTATTTATTAAACATCAACGAGACATTTCAAAGTCATAAAATGTTAAAAGCAGAAGAGGTAAGCGTCTCGTGACGTAAATTTCTCAATTGAAAATTTTGTTTCAGTAAGCACATGTATCTTACCCACTTTTATATACTTTGCATACATCCATTCCATGAAAATAATTGAAAGTATTGACAGTACAATTATTCGAATTTTTTCACGAATAGAGGTAACTTTGTAATTAAGTCATGAGTACAAAAATTAAAAAAATTAATTTTTAGAATATCTTTGATTTTTTTCTATTTGTAATCAATGTCAATTGACAATGATTTCCATGAAAATGTTTGATTTCAGCTTAAATTGGATATCGAAGAGTTGAACTCTTTGATGCAACAGGCGCAGAGACAAAGATCAAAAGATGTGCTGAGTATCGAGGTCAGGAAATTACAAACGGAATTGTCAAAGATTCCTCCTGTCCAGTCTGAGCACAGGCCCGAAGTTTCTTCATCAAACTCGTCAAAATGTTACGAAGTTAAGCTAGAGAACTATGGCTGGGATCAGTCCGACAAATACATGAAACTCTACGTTTCTCTCAACAATGTACACACTTTGCCGGAAGGTGGTGTTCACTGCGATTTCACCGAGAGATCGATCGATTTAAAAGTCACTGGCCTAGAAAATCGTATCTATCGATTGCCGATTTGCAATTTGTGTGAGGAGATAGACACAACAAAGAGTTACATCAAAGTAAAAACAGATATGATTGTTGTGTTCCTTGCAAAAAAAGTTCCCTACAAGCAATGGTCGCATGTGACAGGAGTGGAAAAGAGGATAAAAGAATCGAAATTTGCTCCATCCACTGACATAGACAAGAGCCAAGATGCAGAGGGCAATCTCATGAATCTGATGAAAAAAATGTACCAGGATGGCGATGACGAGATGAAAAAAGTCATTGCCAAGGCCTGGACAGAGAGTCAGGAGAAAACAAAGACAGGTCCCTCTGATTTTCCAGCTTAATAAAATGAAAATCTGAGTCAGTTGCGTGTTATTTGTCAGAGGCCTCAAACATAGCTATGCAGAAAGAAGTTTATAAATCTGCGAGCCTCTAAGAGCTATTGAGAACTTTTTTTTGCAGACTTACCACAAATTTGTAAAAAAACGAGATCCGAATTCATTTTTAAAAGATTTTTGTACCTAAATGAATCAAAAAAGTGTTTTCCTTCTTTTTTCATTTATAATATGAATAAAATGAAAAAATCGAATTTTCAATCTTTACATCTAGAAATAATATTTTTTAATTTCATGTTTATTGATAAAAGGTATATTAGGAAAAGATCCTCTGCAAACTTTCTTATCTCTCGATATACTGTAAATTTGATTAATTATCTTATGCAGCATTATAAAAACACCAATGCATGAATAAATGTCATAAAATTGTATCAATACTCAAAACAGTTTGAAATAAATGGAAGGTAAACACAATCATTTGCTTCAGGATTAAAATAAATATAAGATAAAGTAAATTAACAATTAAGTTCTTTTAAATATTTGCATATTTATTTTCATTCTCTCTTTTGTAATCATCCATTTCTCATCGTGTTTTCATTACAATAATCTTCAGTTCGATGTACATTCTTTGATCGTTACTTGTTAATATGAAGTAACTGTTTTATTCATTAATTTACAAAATTTTCTTAAGCGATGCCACATTTTTGAAACGCTTTCATTCACGCATTGCAGTCCCAATGCAAAGGTGAAAACGTCGTCCTCTTAGATTAAAATCCTACTAGCAACATTCGCTTGCAATCTCGAAACTGTTTAAGACTGCTCACACTCGATGTGTATATTGTATGTTTTTTGTTCCTTCCACAACCGGTTAAATAACGCTAAGTAGCCAGAATCACAGCCTAACACTCCCATTGTTCGGATACGGTCTCGAGTGATCGACTTTCGCTAACTGAACTTTAACTGAACGGAAAGCTGTACAATTGATTTCAGGTATATATACCAGAGATGCAAATCTCTCTCGAATCGTTTTTTTTATCAATAATGGACAGCGATCACGCTACATAGCTTGGATAAAACTGGTAATGTTCTATTTCAAAATTATCAAGATTCATTGTTAACGAAAAATATATTAAAAAGAGTCACTAGATGCAGGAATATCGATCAATATCGGACATTTTTTGGTGTATCCTTTCCTTAGCGTTTGGAGGTAAAAAAAAGTAGGAATGTCAAATTTTCTGCGTGAGCCATCGAAAAACTAGCGATCGAGGCGATCACCGGAAGAAATGAAAATTAATATTACGACGAGAAAAAGAAGACTGATTTCGCGGATTCTTACTTTGTTTTAACAGTCTATCAGGAAAAACCTTCGATAGGACGAAAAGTGTTAGTACGTGAGTCTAAAAAAAATTCAACGCCTCATTTAAAAAATATCTTTCTTCGCTTTTATCGATCTTTCAGAAGAAATTTGTCTTTCGGTATTAAATAAATATCTTGATTAAAATATATCAGCGATTTCTATACGTGTAAATGTTATTGGCGCGAGCAGAGATCTCTGGAGAAGACAAAAGTAACGTATTCCTACATACACTTTTCCAGCTTCAATTTCTAAAAATAATTTCTTATTTTTCTAAAGGATTTTTAATTTTAAACTGTGCAACTCATGTTGGAGTTGTAGCGGTAAGCTGGGAAAATGCTTTATCCCTTTTTTTCCTCCACTCGTGTTATTGATATTTTTTAGAGTGATTGTTATGTTAATTTCTCTTTTGTGGAATATTGTTTAGAAGTATAAATACGTGCCGCATCGTCATTGATTGATTAATTTGTGATTAAGATTTTTAATCGAAGCAACTACAGTCTAAGCTTTCGTACGTATGGAAAAATTAAATAACCGTTCGAAAAATAATACTTAATAAAAATATCATTAATTTTATCATTAATATTATTATTGGTATGTTATTCGAATTACGAGATTGAAATTCATTTGAAATAAATAATCTCATGTTTAGAAATTCGATCATGATGCTCGCTGAGTTTTTTTTTTAAAAAGAACGAGAAGTCTAGAAGAAAGTGTTGATTTGAAATTTTTGCCTGACTAGATTTGATCTCTTGAACCATTTTTACCATAAAGTAACCATTGCTTACAGTTATTATGAGAAATGATTCTTATTGTATGTGATGCTTGGACGAGGTCAGAGAAGATTGTACCTCTCGACTTGTCGCTTGGAATACGTCGATCATGGCGTTTCGCGTTTTTTCCATGAGATCCGGTATGTCGTTCGTGTCCAAGCCCTCGGTAGGGATCGGGGGTAGAGTCGTGATTACAACACGTCCTACAAAATGTGAATTTATTAATGATTCGATTAAAATTTTATTATCGCTTTAATTAAATTTTGTAGTGTCATTTACCAGCGTCCAGTCTCTTATCTTTTTTTGACAAAAAATAGTACGATGAAAAGACAACCGGCAATATTGGTAATTGTGAACTAACGGCGACGTGAAAGGCACCTTTCTTGAATGGATGAATTTGGCCAGTGTTGTGTCTTGTTCCCTCAGGAAATATCCATAATTTAATCTACAATGAAACAAAAGATGGAACGATCGCTATATAAAATACAATGACTAATTATTGAGTAAAAAATTAAGTAATTACAAGAAATTGAGGCCAAAAAATTATGTGAGATGGAAATATGCTTGATGAAGATTCACCTTTTTTTCTTTAATACTATCTGTAGCTGTATTGATAACCGATCTAGCTTTCTCTGAATTCATTCTGTCGATGAATATGAGGCCGCAAAGCCAAGCTGCAAGGCCAAATGGCCAAGCATAAAATATCTCTTTCTTGGCAACTACGGTACATTTGTCCATAACCGGCCATATGTCGAACATTCCCAAAATATCCAGCGAGCTCTGATGATTAGCGACAATGATGCAAGCTCGCTCCTTCTCCAAATGTTCTCTTCCTCGCAATTCCCATCGCAAGCCTAAAAGCGTGCTTATATGATGGCAAATCGATGAGGCCAATCTGAAAACTTTCCTCAGTTAAAAATTATGAATCAAAACACGAGCAAACTCGGTAATACGGAAAAAAAAAAATGAATACATATCGACATGTAACTTGCAATGTTGAAACTTGATCAGAGATGTTTAAATTTTTTTTCTCTTCACAAAGTTGACCTTTTATTTACTGAAAAATATTATTCTTCTCTTGATTGATTCTCAGTCAGGGAAAAAAAATTCTTTCGACATTGCAAATTTCTACAAGATACAAAATACAAGAAAAATATATGTTTGATCTACAGAATATTAGAAACTACAAAATCATACATAGATATACTTCAAGGCATAAAATTTGAAAAAAAAAAAGAAAACTACAGAGGTAGGCAGAAAAGAGCGCACAGAGGGTAAACGTAGCCGAAGATGAATAAAAATGACGAAACAAATACGATTACGGATCGCGTGCCATTCGTTGTTACGTTTCTCGATGTAATCGTCGATAGGCGCCATGCAATTTAAAAAAATTTGCAAAAGGCTCAAAAACAACGCTCCTAGAGGGTTTCTCAAAGCGAAACTCTAATCGAGCACGTTCTTCAGATTTCTTGGCTTACTAACAGAAGATTCTTGACGTTCCCCGGCCGGAACATCATAATAGGGATCACCAGGATCGCGTTCGCCATAACAATGCCATAGTACATTAAGAACTTGAAGTAATATCTAAATGTACGACTCGTCTCGTATAGGAACGGTAGAACGAGAATAAAAGCAACGAGTATCACCTCGAAGCACGAAGGTGCCATTTTTATTTGTATTTTCTCTCTTTTTTTTTGATCCTGCCAAAATAGCTCCTTGGAGGGCTAAAATGCTCGGCGATTTGCGCGTCAATCGCGAATAAAAAAAAACAAAGAGCGAATATATACGCAACGTGAATCAGCCTCGAATCCCGGAATGTCAGAGCTCTCGACGAAAGCAAAGGAAAAACCTTGCGCGATTCCCTCGCGATACTTTATTCACGGATCTTGACCCATCGTCTCGAGTTTTTTTTCACATACGTCAAATTGGGGTTGACGCTTTTATTACCCCTGTGCCAAGGTTTGCGCGTATGCGTGTACAAATACGTGAGCGTTTCATTCACGAGCTTCGAGCACTTCTGCGCGCTGCGGCCGAATACGCGCGCAGTGTGCCAATAAGTGCCAGATAAAGAATTTCATTGGCGTCTGCTATAATCCCATTAAAAAAGAACAATATTAAACAGAAAATTTTTACTTTTATTTATTTTTACAGAAATCTATCAAACGTTTTCTTTCCTCGCAGCTCTCTAACGATCGGAGCAAAGAAATATATATGTTGTAAAGTTGATGGGGGCCAACTTCACGGAGGTGGAAAAGTAGCAGTGTCACTCACCCCCCAGCCCCTAAACATATCGTCGCCGGTCGCATTCGATCTTCGATCGTGATTCAATCCTTTTTAGGTTAAGGTGTAAAATTTTCATTTTCATTCATAATTGTACCTCTGTGCAACTCTTCTCCTCGGAAAAGAGTTACACCGCTTGCGACGATCGAGACGACCGGAAAACAAGAATAATAAATAGCGCACAGTTCATGTGACAATAAGCGACTGACAAATTGGAGTACCATCTTTTTTTCAGTTCAATTTGTTTTTCTCCTTTCCCCGCAACGTTCTACGTTGAATCTCGTTATCGGGCTGTAAAGGATTTTGCATACCGCAGTTATGTGCTTAAATTGTCGCAACAAAATTCTTTCATGGTGATAATATGTCAAAATCAAACATAAGGAAAATAACGGTTGACCCTACGAAATGTAACACAGACTCGCGAAGGCCAAGCGTATTCGAGAGATTGGGCACTAAACCGGCCGCGTGTACGCCCGTACCGAGTACGACAGATTACTGTAGAAACTGGGCATTGAATGGAAATTGTTCTTACGGAAAAACTTGCAAGTAAGAGAAATAACATCAAAATTTTTTTTAATCCTGAAGTTTTTGTTATATAACGTCATTGTTTGTTATTATTATTATTATTTCATTAATTCGCAGCTAGTAATTAGCACTTTGCTTTCTGTCTCAAGAGCAATATTATTTATGGTTTTTATATTTAAAAAAAATGTAAGCCCTAGTGCCCTGAGCCCCATCTAGCCTTTGACTGATTTCATGATTTTGTACCGTTAGATATGCAAACACGCACACTCTCATAAGCCCTTCCAAACGAGTGAAAAAGGATAATCCAAATGCCAATGCTGCTGGGGTAAGCCTCAATTTTTTTTTCGTTTCTTCCGTCGTGTAATTATTTTTTTTTTCTTTCTTTAAGAAATTAAGGTTTCATCGCAATTTAGCTGCGTTATTTATTTGCTGATTAGTAATTCCTGTATAAAATTGTTGACGAAGCTCCAAGAGAGTTTTTTCCGTACGAAAATGTTTGCTCGACATTGGGTAATATTTTGTAGCCCAAAGAGGATCCTTTCAAGAGAGTCACTTCAAAAATAGTGAAGAAGGCTGCCACGACGACGCACAGTCCGGACTTGAATTTGGAAGAGTGGAATCAGAACGACTTGGAGTACGAGGACGAGAAGGTGCTGGAAAAGAGGAGGCAGTTGCTGCAGAGAGAACTGGAAATCCAGATGAAGAAGGAAAAGGAGGTGCACGGAGGTAAGGACAAGGCTATCAAGCACAAGAAAAAGGCGATGAGTTCGTCCTCGAGCTCGCACTCATCGAGCACCAGCAGCAGCAGTAGCAGCTCAAGCAGCGACGAATCGTCGTCGAGCAGTTCGACGGGCTCCGATTCGCGGAAAAAGGTCAAGAAAATTAAGTCGAAGAGGCATCACAGCGCGGCGTCCTCGGACTACGACGAGGACAAAGAGAGAAAAAAGAAACTGAAACTGAAGCGTCTCGTGACGAAAAACGACAAAGTGCTGGCGACGAAGAAAAAAAGAAAGATCGAGATCGGGAAGAAGGAAGGAGCTGCGAAGACCCTGAAGAAATCCGTGTCCTCGATGTCACCGGCGGTTCGGAAGCACGCGACGGTCGTCAGCGGCGCGAGAACGAAGTCTCCTCTGCCGGGTGCATCGCACGGGAGTTCGAGCAAAGTTTCGAAGGAGAAGATTCGCAGCGAGTCGCCGTCAAAGTCGAAGCTCCGGGAGGCTGACAAGGATCGTCATCATAAAAAGCTGACTCGAGAGAACGAGGATACAATCGTCAAGGACGCGTTGAAGAGCAAGACTAGCGAGAAGGTGAAGGATCTCGAGAAAAATCCGAGCGGTGGAAAGAGTCGTGTGATCGAGGAGAAGAGCAAAGTCGAGGAACGAACGAAGCTCCGCGTCAAGGAGAAGGAGCGACGATCCCGTACTCCGCCGATCGACAGAGCGAAGCACCAGCTGACGAAGGAGATCGTCGCATCGAAGGTGACACGACGGAGTCGGACGCCGGAGAAACCGCGAGCGAAACGCGAAATCACGCCGCCTCGGCACCAAGAAAAAGCGACCTCCGGCAGAATGCGAGAAATCGAGAAGAAAGACCGTGAGATCCACAAGACCGATCGCAAGGACCGGGAGGACGGACGAAAGAACGAGACCAAGTCGCGATCGATAGGAAATCAGGAAGAAATCGCCCACAGAAAAAATGTTTCCCGGGAGATCGATGAGAAGAGTTACGAGAGGACGAGACGCTCGAGCAAGGAGCGTAGGATTGAGAAGGAGCACGGTTTACGCGAGGAGCGTCACCCGAGAATCGCGCGAGACGCCCGGGACGCGCCCCGTGAAAAGGAGCGTGACGATTTGCCGGAGCGCTTCCGAGACCGACAGCGAGAGCGAGACAAGGAGATAGGAGGAAAGTTGCGAGAGCGAGACTTGCCAATAATGGGATCGTCTTCGGGATCCGGAGGAATGACGACGACCCCGCCTCCTGGACTCAACTCCCGTTACGGCAGGGACAAGGAACGTTTGAAGGAGAGCGGTATGATGGAGAAAAATAGTCTGAGGGATCGTCGGGATCGCGAGCGCGAGCCCAGAGGCTCCGATTCGAAATCGATCGAGCGTGAGCGAAGCTCGATGCGAGGATTCGACGCGCGTTACGACAGATCCGTCGACAAGGAACTGGCCTCGAGTCACAAGGTTCTCGAGCGCGATCGTCTTGATCGCTTTCCACCCAGGGAACGCTCGCTGGACAGACTTCCCGAGAAGACCGTGGCTCCGATCGTTCCCCGAGATCACATGATGGACAGAGAGTCGATGTACGAACGCGAGAGACATCAGCGAAGGTTCAATCCGCGATTCGATCGCCATCCGGAGCACGAGAGAAAGGATGCTCACATGCCCGCGATGAAGATGGAACGCATGGGCGAGCGACGCGAAATGAGCCCGCCTCGACGGAGCATCGAGCTCGAGAGAAATCTCGATCGAGGATATGCTCGTTTGCCTCACGAGCATTGGGAAGAGCCCGAAGAGTCGCAGGCTCACCTGGATTATCATCATCCTGGTAAATACATATTTTATCAATATCGATTATATTTTATATATTTTATCCTGATCGATGAAAAATCTTTTTACCAGGGCATCATCCGCACGAAGATGAAAGACGCAAGCCACTAGATGCGAGACGTTACAACAGTCCGTTCCCCGAGAGGCGAGGTCGGGACGAGCGAGGGCCGCCTTCGAGGTACGCGGTTCAAGCGGAGCGTTCCTTCGACGATCATCATCACTCGATGTACGGTGCTGAAAAGCTCCGGGGCGGTCCCATGAGAGACGAGGCTGGGAACGAAAATTGGGATCTCCATCACGAGGTCGAGCAGCAGCACGCCAACCGGGAAAGAAATTATCCCCCGGCTGATTGGGAGGAGAGAGAATGGAGAGCGAGAACTCATTGGGATCGTGAGAGTCTTCCGCGTTCCGAAGTACACGAGGAGGACTGGCCCCAAAGATACGAGAGCCCCATGACCGAGTGGAAGATGAACGAGAATCCTAGAAAGTGGGAGAATCCGCAGCTTCATCTTCGGGCGCAATTCAGAAACGACAGGATGAAGGAAATGGAAATGGCCGAGTCGTCACACTCGTAAGAACACTCTCTTTCCTATAAATATTTCACATTATTTATATAATTGCACTTTATATTGTTAGTTGCAATGCTATTCCGTAGTTTATAATTTAATTGAAATTTTTAGAAAACGCAGACCCTTCAATGCTCCTGAGTTAAGGGAGGAACTGAGCTCGACTCATGCTTCGAAGCAGGCTGCCTTGCACGGGAGCATGAAGGAAGAGCCGATAAACAAGAAACTTATGGAACTTGCTGAAGGAAGACCTCGCAGAAGTCGAGAGAAGTCTGCGGATAGTTTTCAGAAAAAGGTGATACACCAGCAACAGATTCATCACCATCAACAGTCGAGTCATCAGTCGCATTTGCAACATCAGCGACAGGAATTGCAACAGCAGCAACAGCAACAACAACAACAACAGCAGCAAAAGCAAGAACAGCCTCAGCAGAAGAAGGAGAAAGCTACGACACCGGTGATCGAGTCAAAAGATTCTCCCGTGCCTCCCGAGCCAAAGAGACCCTGTTTGGATGAATCTCTTCAGAGTCTTCACACCGAGAGTGATCTCAGCGACATCAGCGACGATCCTGATGATATTCTCAACATGGAGGACGAAGTTAGTCCATCTTCAGATAATAACAAAATTTATCATCTTTTTTACATTTTTATTAATTGGATGGGATTGTTTAGGAAATCGAGGGAGAGAAGACGACGAAGAAATCTGGTGAGACGGAAAAAGACGCTCAGTTGGAACGACAGGAAAACGTTCAGCCTTCGACACCTGCGGAGCCAGTCGAGGAAGCGCCGTTTACAAAAGAAAAGGAGGAGAACGAAACGTGAGTTCATCCTCGCATTCCCATATGCAGGCTCTTGTATCTGAGATTTAAAAAATAAAACAATATGTATAACTATGAAAATGGCTTTTCAGAAATATGGAAGATGAGAACATGGAAACAATGGACTTTGAAGAGATTTCCGATGGTGAGCTCGAAGAAGACATAAAAACGAGTGGAAAAGGACTGGGCGACGCGTTGGGCGTCGATTGGGAGAGTCTCGTGAAAGAATCGCAACCGAGACGACAAATTGCTCCGAGCCAGGAAACCGCCCAGCGAAGATGGCACTGCAAGGCCATCTTCCAGAGAATCGGAGTATCCGCAAAGTACGCAGGTCCTGAATTGATGGAAAAACTCTCGAAGAAATACGGTGAAGAGGGCCAGAATACTTCTCCGTTCTTCCTCAACAACGTCGCGGTAATTCACACCGCTCTCGTCAGGCAAAAATTAATACAGGAAGCAAACGACGAGCTATTCTCGATCGATGACAATTTATATAGGTAATTTTTTAGCTAAACGTTATAAAATTCATACTTATCATATAATAAAAAAGTTTAAAAAAATTTTTTTCTTTTTCGGTTCTAGAATAAACGATCCTGACAAATATGAAGTTGAGGATCCCGATGATCTCGAACCATTCACGAGTTTGTATGAGGAAGCTAAATCGTTAATAAAACTCAAAACTTGAAGAAACGAAAGTTCAGCTACGTGAAATCGGAAGCTTTGTTGCAATTTCAAAGCAAGGCGAATATTGCCAGCAATATAAAACGAAAAATCGTATATACTCCTTCGTTCATCGAGTATTTGGCATTTCGCTTGGTCTCGACGTGATCGTCGAAAAAACCTCCCATGCAATGACACGAATGTTTTCATTCGGGAATTCATCGTAAATCGATAAGTGTGTTTACACGACACCGTTTTAGTTTCGTAGGTAATATCATATAGGAGCTTTTTATTAATTTAGAAGGAAAAAAATGCACGAGTCGTTGGATCTACGCATTTTTTAAGACATTTAAATATTAGGATTATTATTGTGTACATTTTGTACATTGGAAATCTTGATATACTATGTATACCAAGGAATTTTTGAATTATGTTACAAAAAGCATACTCAAACAATATTAATAGAAGTGATAATAATAATTGTGTAGAATAATTGAACATGAATTGCTCGCAGACTCATCTTAATACATTTTATGACAGTTCTTTTAATTCGTGTCAATTTGAGAGTCAAGAGCTGATATTAATCGACGGATTCCTGTAGGGAAGGAAATGTTTGATCAATAATGTGAGCTCTCGCGAGCGCAACATCTTCGTCTTCCCCTTTGCTGTAAAATAACGCTTGTTCTGGAATGTTGGAAAAATCAGGCGAAATTAAATTTGTTTTTCACGAGAGAAAAACCATCAGGTGCTGCGATGTCGTCTCTCAGAATCTCAATCGCTTTTCTCAACACGAAGGAATTGTCTCCATAGTCCTGTGAAACGCATAACAAAATTATGAATGTTGTCGAGTATTGGGAAATTATTGCAATAGAATGAGAAAAATTGCACCTCGAATTTTTCGATTTCTGATTTCGACTCGTCAACTTCGTTATCGAATTTTTCGCGTTTCGCTATTTCGACATTAGTGCAGTACCATTCGTATAAAATGAGACCTGTGTCATTAAATGTAAAGTAAATAAAACGATGTAATATAATCCATCGATTCTTAATATACCATTTAACGAAAATTTATATCAAATTTAAATAATTTTTTTAAGAAATTACCTTTTTTTTGGCAATCCCCACAGCCCAAATTGTCCAAAAGTCTCACGAGATCTTCGCAATATTTTGCCTTCGTTCGAAGTTCCGCGATTGACAGATCTGCAAAATGAGACAGGTTTACAAGAATCTAAAGAAAAATCTAAGAGAAATGTAAAATTTGGTTAATTTTCGAAGTAAAAATTTTAAGGTATTTCTACAGAGATCGACCATTCAATGGTTTCGTAACCGTGACAACTAAAGATAAAATTATCAAATCAAATTTTTTCTGTAATTTTTTTTCTACAACTAGATTAATCTTCTTTGATACCTTCTATTAAGATATCAAACAATGATGAAAGCTTAAAGCTTTCAACTGTCCAGTGATCGGAATATTTAGTATTGAAAATCATAATTTTTAACATTTACTTATAGGGGCAAACATTTTTATGTGTCTTTTGATTATCTTTTTCGTACTTTCCCAGGAGAGTCCCTCAGCTCTGCCAAAGTACGAAACTATACGAAATTTCATGTCCATCATGATCGAACTCGTTGCTGGTACCAGTATCGATAATTCGCCCTTAACAAATTTTAAAATTTCTCTGGGCGTTTTGTACAACATCTCTTTTATGATCGACGCTAGTCCGGAGCGTATCGATTTTATCTGAGTCACAAACATTTGTTACAAAGATTATGGCTTCGATTTGAATTTTTTCAATAAATTAATTTTCCTTAATATAAAAATAAAACAATTGAACTTTATAGATGAGATATCGTACCTGTCTGCTCGAAACACTTTGTTTGCAGTCTTCGCAGGTCCACACACTTTCCATGTTGAGCGCGTCGTTTGGGAACATATTTCCGAAGCATTTTATATTTGCGCATCGCAGAGCACCGAGGAAGGTCCCAAATTCCTTTTCAGTGAAAATAATCGAATTTTTGAAGAAATTTCATAAAAGTTCGATAAAAATGAAAAAAAAAAGAATATATATTTTACCGTAGGATCGGAGCATCGTTCGCAGTGACAAAGAAAGTGTTTGGATATTCTTAGGTATTGTCTGCGAAGAAAAGTGTCCCAAAGAAGATCGGTGTATGTCATCGTGAGCTCTTGGTCCTTTTTTATGGGAACAGCAGCTCTTGTGTACATTATTTGATTGCGATCGAAGTGATGCGTCGTGTTCGGCGAGCAGCAATGATTTTGCAGTGCGCCGATTGGATAGAGACCTCGCAGGCTGATGGACATTTTTTCTTCCGCGATCACCGCGGTCTCGAATGCACCCGTATCGAGAACTTGACAAACTCGCGTCATCAGTTTTTCATCCTCTTCATCGACATTGTTCTCCAGATTTTTTTGAAGGAGCTCCAACTGATGAGAAATTTGACATTCGTTAAAAAATAAGTTATTCGATTTAGTATAATTAAAAAAATTATATTCAATCGAAAAGACTTGCAATACTTCCGAAGTTTAAAATCATTGTTAGAAAAAACTAAACTTTAAAGTTTATGCACAATAAGGTAAAATTTACATGTTGCTTAATAATTTAAGAACTATGTTGATTAAGAACTTAAGAACTAATCAACTATGTTGATTTTTTTCTTCATATTTTACGTTTAATATAATTATTTCTTAATTTAAAAGAAATTTCTTAAAATTTTGATAAATTTCACTAAAAATATTGTATTTCAGCTCGGCTATTGAAACTTGATCCAGTTTACCTCGCGACAACGCCGAGGATGGTACTCGAAGGCTTCGACGAGATGACGCTGCTCCGGGGTGAGGGACAGAGCTCTGATGGGCACGACGGCTTGCAGGAGTTCCATGGACCACATCGAGGTGCACTTTGGCTTCCAGCCACGAATTATTCTGCACTCGTTGTCGGCGTGACCCGGCGAATTTTCGCACTCGTCGGAGCAAACGGGAAGCCCGCAACCGCGATCGCACGAGAACAGAGGACAATTCGACTTGTAGCAATTGATGCACATCGGGAGATACTTGTCGTAGCATCGAGGACCGACGATGAGCGGAGCGTCCGCGAATATAAATTCACCTTTCCGGATATCACGCGTCGCGAACAACCCCCGTCCGCCCAACTCCGATTTTCCAAATTTCCAGTTCCGTTCCGACGGATCTCCCTCAAGCTTTTTCTCCCGCAAGTGGCGATCAATCAGCAACGTTACGACTTCCGGCTCAACAGCTGTCGCCATGTCGTTCTGCGAAAACGCAATGAAATTAATTTTTTACTTCTTAAGCTCACTTTTAGATTCTTTTTTAATTCTTCAATGCTCTAATTGTAGTATAGCATTAGTAGAAAATATAAGTAGAATTTATAAAGTAGAATGTAGCATTATTCTACTTTATAAACCTACGATTGCAATAAACGATTACGTGATTTTGAATAAAGTATACTGTAACGCAACGTCTTATAATTTTTTAAGCGTACAATAATGCGTCAAGTTTTGCACACAATTTTGTATTGTATTCAACTATTCGACTGTTCAGATGAGCTTTATTCTATCGCGTATCGACGAGACAATAGATCGACAAGTGTTTGAAACGACACTTCGTTTTCGACTTCTCAGTTTAGCGAAGCTTCTGTATGGGAGCGAGAAAATAGACCGAAATATGTCGCGAACAATGTTACTCAAGCGCTTCGTCCAATTATTTCGTTGAAGCTATACGTGGATTAGGATCTTAAAATAGACGATAGTATTCTCTCTCCCGATCTCAAGATATACGATACTTTCTCAAAGTCCGCGAATAAAGGAACGTTTTTCAAGCTTTTCTCAAACAATGCATACTTAACGCTGAAAGCGTACTGCGTGTGTTTACAGATATTTATTTTATTTTTTTAAGTTATATTAAATTACATTGCATCTATGAGAACAGAATTAATTAAAAAAAAAAAGAAACACGAAATGGGAAAAGGAGCCTTTTCCCACAGCCATCGTCTGTGACCATTTTTATTTTGGCCGTCTCTTCTCAGGTCCATTCCTTTCCCCAATAGTTCAATTTGGTTTATCTGATGCCCACTGGAAATTTCTTACATATATTAACAGTATTTCGTATATACAGTAAGGGGCATTAATATCGAGACATCTGATGGTTTTTTGGATATTTTTCGGCCAAATTGTCCAATTTTTAAATTTCAAAAAAGTGCATTCTAATAAATTTAATTAGCTTTCGAATGAATCTAGATTCATTTCGATCGGATAATAATTATTCCTGTGGTAAAGATTTTTGCATATCAATGCAAATTGGGACAAAGTGAAGTTACAAAATTGGGTATGTATGATAATGGGACGAATTTTTTAATTATTACCTATCAAAAGAGTATCACAAGACGTTTCTAAAAATCACTGACTGGCCTTGATCCGACAAATACCCTTTCGATAGGTCATGATTAAAAAATTCGTCCCATTATCATACGTCCCCAATTTGATAACGATACTTGTTCTGATTTGCATAGATATGCAAATATCTTTATCACGGGAATAATTATTATCCGATCAGAATGAATCTAGATTCATTCGAAAGCTAATTAAATTTATTCGAATGTACTTTTTTGAAATTTAAAAATCGGACAATTTGGCCAAAAAATATCTGAAAAACCAAGTGTCCCAATGTTAATGCCCCTTACTGTACTATTAGAATGCAGAACCAATGAAGCTTGGCACCTATTACTGGGCCCACTGATGGGAACGCACATCAATCAACCCCGCAAAAGGATGAACCAAGAATAAAATCATTATATGTGTGGGCCAAACTTTTATAACAAAAAAATTTTATTTTTTATTTAGTAATAAATAAATATTCCTCATTCAAGATCATTCGAAATTGAGTGTACTTGCTTAAATGGTCATTAAACTTGAAAAAAAAATGTATTTTTGCGATTTTTGTGATAATCGTGAAATAAAGATTAAAAAAAAATGATAAAATTGGTTATTCTATCAATAAATCGAGGACGGAGCCTGAAAAAGCTGCAACTTTATTCTTCAATCAATAAAACAAGAAATCAAGATTTCTGGTACTAGCATATAAGAATTCTTGTACAAAATTGAAGATATTCTGAATTTTTTTTGGATTTCTCTCGCATTCGAGAGAACAACGCTGTTGTTCAAAGTGTTCGTCAAGTTTTAATCGACGTGCGGATAAATCAAGGATTTAATTGAAATATCGAGCTGATATGACTGTTAATTGTTACGCAAGCGTGCATGGACACAGCTGTGTTGTTTACGCGTCGCTATGGATACTATTCGAAAAGGGACCTTTCGCGAAACGACACTGTATATAGAGCGAGTACGAGCGACTTCAACGTCGCGATACCTACATCCTTATTGTCGTCCAGTAACCGGGTTGTTGTTATTTTCATTTTTCCGACACGTATCGTTCCAACAACCGGAAATGAGGTATTTCAATTTCTCCAAATTCATATAATTTTGTAACCCTTTTAAATTTATCGGAGGTTCGAACGATTTGACTTTATTTTCAAACTGTGTCGGAACAAATGAAAATTCTTAAACCGGCTTTTTAAAGTCAAAATATACCGTCATTGCTTCGACACGATAAATTGTTCTTTATCCCGAAAATTCCAAAATTTTTCATCTCTCGATTCTTCGATACACTCCGGAAAGTGTTTCAAAGACTAAATTATAATCCTTTTAATTGTGTCACAATAAATGAAAATTTTTTTTATTAGAATTAAAATACTTTATGATAAATATGACGGGAACAATAATTTTTACCTTCTAAAAATTATTACATTTTTTTACTTCTTTATATTCGTCGATTCAAAGGGCTCGAGCGATTCAATCAATTTTTCTTGCTGTATCGAAATTAGGGAAAATTTCTAGTAGACCAGCTTTTCTGAGAGAAAATTTTTAGAGCTCACCGCGACGGGAGAAAATGCTTCTTCTGCGCTTTTTTATATTGTTTTTTTTTTCAACTAGGTCTCACAATTTCTTACGCTGGCGGCGAGGCCTCATTGTTATTGTTTTTGCTGCTACGGTCCGGCTTTCCGTCGGCTTGCAAAATTGCACCGGCGAGCCTTGCATGTACGGAATTTGCATGAATAACGACAACGGGTAATAATTATTAATAAAAACTTATAATCAATGTGGTAATTGTTAAATAAAAAATAAAATAGAATTATTTAATCTTCGTAGTTCCTACTCGTGTTACTGCATTGACGGTTACACGGGAATAAATTGCGAGATAAATTGGAACGATTGTTGGTCCGATCCGTGTCTAAACGGTGGGACATGCAACGATGCGATTGCATCTTACAATTGCACATGTCCTGACGGTTTTGTAGGTGAGAAAAAGATTTTTACTCTATTTCTCTACATTTCATCCTTTCATCGATTCAAAAATCTATGGTCACTGATCAGCTCATTGTTATTTTTATTTATTTACTTAATAAAATGTATTTATTCACTTTTAATGCATTATTTCGTTACTTCATTTACTTTTATTTACGTGCAGTCGTTATTAAATTATCGTTTTTATTGAGCATCCATTTTTTATTCATAAAAATATAATTTTTTCTCAGGAATAAATTGTGAAGAGAAATATAGCGAGTGCATGAATCAGCCATGCCTCAATAACGGGACGTGCATCGATTACAATGGTTTTATGTGCCAATGTCCCGAAGGATATTCGGGCAAGTCCAAATCCTCTTTTTCAATTCAGTTTCGTACTATTTTCGTACAAATTTTGTGTATTTTCATTTGTATTTTATTTTTAAAGGAGATTATTGCGAGATTGACGCGTCCGTGTGCAACAACACGATATGCAGGAATTCAGGAGAATGCGTCGAGGGGCCGGGCTTTTCTTTTTCCTGCCGGTGCACGGAAGGCTGGACCGGACGCTATTGCGAAGACGACGTGAACGAGTGTCTCGATTCTCCGTGTCATAACGGCGGGCTGTGTCTCAACGTTCCTGCAACTTATACCTGCGCCTGCTTATTTGGTGATTAAATCTGTGGACCATATATTTTTGTTAAACGTTTGATTTTCATTCATATAATTTTCTAAAATAAATATGATAACGCCAAATATGAATTTCCCAAGAAAAACAATGTGAAAATTCAAAGAATTTAGAGTCCGATGGTGCTAAAATCATTTAGTGAATCTTTTTCATACTCGACACAGTAACTTTTAAGAAATTTCGAAACGAAGTGTCAAAAATTTAGCCACTTGTCGCCGTTTTTTAAATCACTTTATCCTCAAAGTAATTTCATGCAGGTTTCACCTTAAATTCATTTGAGGGATTTTTAAAGAATCTTTGAAAGATAATTCGCTTTTCATAGTACCGTGTAATTATATTTTATATTTTAAATATTATATTATATTAAATATTATATTATATTAAATATTATATTATATTTTAATGTAATTGAAGGTTTTACCGGCAAGGACTGCGACAAGGCGATAGTCCCCTGCGACGAGAATCCGTGCAAAAACGAAGCGATGTGTCTGCTCGAGGACTCCCAGCCAGTCTGCTACTGCGTCCCGGACTACCATGGGCAACTCTGCGAGCAACGCTACGACGACTGCGAGTCCAAATTCGCAAAGTGCGAGAACGGAGGGACCTGCATCGACGGGATAAACAATTTCACGTGTTCCTGCCCCGTCGATTATTATGGTGAAATGTGCCACTATTACAATCCAACGACAACTACAACCACTGTCGGAGAGCCCGAAACGACTCTGAAGACTGTTTCACTGCCAACCATGATTTACCAAACTTCCCGAGAAACGACGACGAGCTTCCACGAGGAAGTAACCACGAGGAGCTTCCATGAGGATACCTCTTTGAGAACCCAAGCAACGACGCAAGAAATTTCAACGAGGAGCACGGTTGACGACGCTGAAATAGATCTGCGAAGCACAGTTTCCACGATTTCCACGACGTCGACGATTCTCCATGAGCCGAAAACCGGCTATTTCACCGAAACGAGCGTACATCCGGATTTCGAGACACCGAGCACGACCTACAGCCCCGAGACGCAGGATTCCATGAGGACGGAGTCAAAGAGTTTCCTCACGCCGGAAGGGACGACGGAAAAGACATTGCCAATGTCAGAGACTCCCGAGCTGGCGACGACGACAGAATTCTCGAACAATTTATCCACTCTTTATGGAAAAACAGACGATAGATCAACGACGAGCAGAAGTAGCTGGAACGAGACGAGCCAAGAGAGCCTCGAGCCCAGGGAGGAGACTCTGACATCACCGTCGATCGACGAGACTTCGACGATCGAAACGACCATGAGGATTCTCGTAGGAGATACGACGAGACTTGACAGGACGAACGAAACGACGCCGAGTGTTTTTGATGTTTCCAGGGATCGTGTCGACGAGGACATCTCTTCGGTGACTCCGAGCTTAAGGTAGTACAACCGCAAAACTGTGTTGAGACAGATTTTCTTAAAAATTTGCACAGATCTTCTTTGATGTCATACGAAAACGTGTGTCAAATTTTACAAAGCTTCACCACCTAGAAATTGAGATATTGTAAATTGAAAATCATTGCTTTTTCGAATCTTTCATAAGAGCCCATGTTAAAAGTAGCAATTTTTAAAAAATAACTACATGGTAAAGCCTTTTTAAATTTTGCATATACTTCAACACAATGCTAAAGAAGATCTGTGCAATTTTTGAATAAATTCTGTCTCAAGAAATTTCAAGAGATGATTTAACATTTAGCTAACACGTCAGGGCAAACTTTTGAATAGACTGTCTCGGTTGTACTACCTTAAGGTATTTCTACTGCGACAGTTCGTTCAAAAGTTTCCTTCCTATGTAAACTAAAGGTAAAATCATCAGTTGACATTTTTTTCTATAGATTAACAAAAAAAATATATACAATATAAAAAAATATACAAAATATACAATTGCAAGATTTATGCAAATTTTCAACAAAACCCTATAGATAGAAGAACCCTATAGATAGGGTTATACCCTATAGATAGAAAAACCTATGATAGAACTACTTTAAGATTCTTCACGACTCCGGAATCGGAGTCGACGACGGGACCCGCAACGGAAGGCTCGCGTTACAATTGCAGTCGGGAGGAATGCGTTACGAGCTGTCGGAACTCGAGCAAGTGCGACTGCGAGTCTCGGGCCAGGTGCAGCGACGGTCCGAGCATAGGAAACGCGGCTTTCAATGGCAAGTCTTACGTCAGGCAGCAGGTCAGCATCGATCCCGAGGGCTCCTTGCGGATCTTCATCAGACTGAAGACGAAATCGAAGAGCGGCATCCTCGTTCACGCTTTCTTCGACGACGAGAGATACGTTCTTCTCTATATGGAGGGTGGACAGCTCAAATTCCAGTTCTCCTGCGGGCTCCAGACCATGCTCCTCGGGGAAATCGATTCTCCGATCAACAACGGATACGACGTCGATGTCGAGATGAGGTGAATACTGAAAAGAGGAAATAATAATATAAAAGTTAGCGTTTCAATTTAATGATGAATCTGTCAATCGGGTCAAAGGATTGTATTTTTAATAAATTATTTGTGTATTTACTTAGATTCCAGTACAGCATTGAGATCGACGACGTGAGAACGTGTTCCGCGATATTGCTCGTGAACGAAACGATGGCGATGAGCGGGAAGCAACTTTTGACGTCGCACGAGGACATTCCGCGACAAGTTAGAGTCCATCTCGGTGGAATTCCTCAAGCGTTCACGCATTACTTTCCTCGGATTGCGATGGGATTCATCGGTTGCATGAGCATTCTCAGGGTCAACGACGCGCCTCGTCACTTCATTCACGACTCGACGGAGACTTATCAAATCGAGGAGTGCACCTCGTTCCTCTGCTTGATAAATCCTTGCAGAAATTTCGGATCTTGTCACGACATAAACGGACAAGTCTACTGCAAGTGCATAGCGGGGTATGGAAGAAGAGAATCATTGCTTTTATCTTTTACTGCTCATGATATTAATTATTGGAGCATGAAAATTTGTTTTTCAACAGATTCAGCGGTGCCGTTTGCGAGAGGACCGCCTGCGACGACAATCCTTGCTATCTCGGTGCCACGTGCATCAGTGCGCCAGGGGCAGGCTTCATCTGCGTCTGTCCTCTTGGGATGCACGGTCTTTTGTGCGAAGAAGGTAAAATTTTATCCAGAGCCACGATTATGGTGATATTCAAGATAAAAAATTGAATGAAACTTGATGAATTTTTTTTCCAGAATCCACCGTAGTCCAGCCTTCCTTTTCGGTCTTCGTTCCCGGTTTCTCGTCGTACGCTGCCTACGGTCTGACGAACGCCGTGAGAGACGCGATGGAGCTGCGAATGCGCTTCGTCCCGCACTCGCTCGATCAGATTTCTCTCATCGCTTTCATGGGACAAACTGGACCCGGTCGAACCGCCAATGACCATTTCTCCATCACTTATGTTCGCGGTTACATCATGCTCACCTGGGATCTGGGTTCAGGTAAAATTTGCAAATTAATTACAAGTACGTTTATTAAATAAATAATTAATATTGAAACATTACTTCAGTACTAAAATCTCGTGCAAGATTCCTCTACTTTCATAAAAAATATTTAATATTTTTTTAATATCAATCTCTTGGAATATTTTCAAGTTTTTCCATTAAATATCCAGAAAGTTCAGGTAAAATTTGCAAATTAATTACAAGTACATTTATTAAATAAATAATTTATACTGAAAAATTACTTATGTACTAACATGTTATGCAAGATTGCTCTCTACTTTCATAAAAAAGATTTAATATTTTTTTAACATCAATCTCTTGGAATATTTTCGTTTTTCCATTAAATATCCAAAAAAATGTCCATCTTTAGCAGGATCTTGAAATAAATCAAAGCGTTTAACAATTCGCAAGTACAGTTTTTCTGATCTGCAATATAATTGCAGGTGTTCGAAGGATATTTACCAAAACACCGCTGAGAACGCGAGCTCACAGACCGCACACGCTCCAGGTCGGACGTCGCGGTCGGGAGGCCTGGTTGTCGGTCGACGGACTCGGGAATGTGACGGGCCAGGCCGCCGGGACGATGACCCAGCTGGACGTTTCGCCAATACTCTACGTCGGCGGTCACAAGTCGAGAAACTTCGAAACGTTGCCCCACGATTTGCCGCTGCACACCGGTTTCTACGGCTGCATTTTCGACATCGAGCTGAAGACGGATCAGACCATTTTTCCTGTCACGAAGTCAAGCCCGGCGACAGGACGAGGCGTCGGCGAGTGTCATCGGAACGAGTGCTCGCAGAACGCGTGCAAAAACGGCGCTCTGTGTCTCAATCACGGTCCAACTTACAGGTAATTGAAAAAATTTTCGTGCGAGCACCAAAAGTTTCGTACAAACTCATATCGATGTTAGATTTTTGGCTTATTCCCAAACAAGTTTACCAATTGAAATTTGAGATATTGTAGATGACAGATCATCCGTTTCATTTTTTTATACTTATTTTTTGCATAGAATAATTCGAAGTATTTATCTTACAGCTGTGTCTGCATGAAAGAATGGGAAGGAGCGGATTGCTCGGTACCAGCCGTAACGTGTTCATCGTCAATACCGTACAAGTGCCAGAAAGCCAACGTTTCGCAATGATTTATCTATAGAGTAATTTTAAATGAAATCGTAGTGCAATTTATCAAAAATTTGTCAAACGTCTAGTCAAAGTCATTATTCGATCATTCATATCGTTGTTCTTCGTTCGTTTTCTATTTTAAATGTCTTTCATTGTTAAATTTAAAATAAAAGTAGATCAATTTTATAGCTTTGTACATTGTTCAAACAAGTTTGTTTCTATATATAAATTTATGTTATATATCGGTTCAATATAATTTAAATTCGTCGAGAATCTCTTAAACGCTGCTCGTAAGTTCGCCCTTCGTTTTCGACGTCTCCGTGTAAGAATTTAAATGAATAAATAACGTTGCCGCTGCTAAACGCGCTTGTAAATCGTTCTTGCTAAGCTCGTGCGACCATTCCACGTTACCCCAGTGTGAAATCTAAAAAAAGAATTGTCTCACTTCAATAACATTCCGATTTGAAACTTAGCAACTCCTAGACAATTTATCACCTGAAATTCCTCCTCTAATCGCGAGAGACTGACAGCTTCCTCGACTCCTATCTTCCTATCGCAAACTGCCAGTGTCAAAATCACGGACTTGAGGGTATCCACGCTGTACAAAAAACCTACGGATTTGTTCAGTACATGTAAAAATACATTTCAAAAAATAAATATTTGAACGTATTTTTTTAGCATCAAATTTAATTTTTTATATATGCTAATTCTTTTGATGCTTTGAATAAGTGGCACTATTCGAAATACCTTGAAGAGCAGCTGCCCTATGAGAAATAATGTGCTTAATAATTGTTTGTTTTGTTGCAGCAGGCACAGCTGGAGGATTTATACTCCGAGTTTTAGTAATGTTAACTTGGTAGCGATCGCAAAACCATTGAATTATGGGGTCCCATTTCTCAATTTGGAGTTTATACAGTTCATCAACATCCTAAAAAAATTCGAGATACTCTATTATTCTGAATTTAAATGTTCATATTTGTTTCATTTTGATATCATAAGATAAAACACCATTTTTTGTACATATGTTATCCTTGATTTTTTTAAACTTACACTAGAGTGAAAAAGTACGGTATCTGTTTCCAGATAATTGGCTATGTAATTTCCTACATCCATTTTTGTATGTTGGTTCGGATTGTCCAAAACAGTACTGCAGAGAGCTGTCTGAAACAATATCATAATTGTTACATTTTTATCAAATTAAGATTAACATTTTTTCATTTAAACAACTTTAAAATATGATGATTATGGAAATTGTTAAATATGCCCAAAATCTATCCAGTTTTTTTGAAAAAAAAAATTACCAAGTGCATGTTACTCCGATCTATGATATCCTCCTGACTGTCCCATTCCTGTGCTATTGCCAGTGCTAGAGGTTTGCTTGAAACTTCTAAAATTTTGCCTTTTGGAGTTTTGAGCTTTCTCTGATCAAGCGTGATTTCAAATTTATCTCCACTCTCGAGAATATTTGTTTTTCGATAAAATCTTTTGACAGTTGCTGAAAATAAGAGCAATGAAAAAATTAAGAGACAAATATGGATTATTTTTAAACTGAGATAAAAATGTTTTTTACTTTCTTGAAAATCACTTTTAATTATTCAATTACATTGTCTGTTTCAGTGAATTAATTTTGAGGTTATAAACTTGATGTAATAAATGTAAAACGTTGTAACGTTTTCGTTAAAATACTTACCCATATTTCGAAAAACTATTGCTCTTGGCAGAAACTGACGACACTTTGTGTAAAACATTTTGAAGAATATTTCCAACTTGAAACACAATTAAGACAAACGATTTTTTCGAGGTTTCACCGCAAATCTTTTGAAAATCGTGCCAAGTACTTTTATCTTGAAATATATTCGATATATTCGATAGGGTGCGCTTTAAACTCAGAAAGTACATATACAATCATCGGAAATGAAAAGATTTGTAATATCGACATTTATTTAAACATGATTATAATTATAAATAAAAATTGAACATAATTTGTGGATTTTTTTTCTTGTCACATTACATTACAAGAGAAATTATACAATCGATTATTATACATTTTTATTACGCTATTGATATATTCCAAATATCAATTATTGTTTTTGCAACGTTGAAAAAAAATTGGAGGGGAAGAGAGACATTTTTCGTAATGAAAACAATGATAATCATTACAGTAATGAGATTACTCGAGGGAATTAAGCATAAGCAGTTGTTTGAGTACTTTGGTTTGACTGGTTTCTCTTATTTCGCCGGCCAAAAACATCTCGTCAACTACCGTGTATACCTGAAATACAAAAACACAAAAAAACGTTGCACCGGTTCTTTCAATGCAATCTGCATGTACATTATCGTTCAAACGCCAAATTTTCAAACCATGAAACCTTTAGACTCTGTAGTTTTATATTATCAACAATTATTTTCTAATTAAGAATTTCTTTCAATCATTTCTTTAATTTACTGGCTTCATTATTATAAATATATGATTGGTATTGTAATTGTTTTGATGCTAAAAGTTTCATGGGATCTCCAGCGCTTGACCAAGACTGTACAGGCCAATCACAGAGCAAAAAACTCGATGCTGGGAAAAAAAAGAGCTCGACAAAACCTCGTGAATTTAACAGAGAAAGATTCGAGGATTCTGTGAGCTCTGTACCCACCTTGTAAAAGTTAAAAACTAGATCCAGTTCACAGACATTATGGAAGTATTCATTGAGCACTTCCACGAAGTTGTGAATTGCCTCTAGATAACATAGATTGTTGTCGTTGACGTCCACGCAGATGCAGAAATAGAGACCTGCATACCGCCTGTAAACTATCTTGAAGTTACGGAACTGAAAAATTGAAACATTCAAATTTTTGTAAAAATGATTTAATCAATTTTATCAATGCATGTTATTTGCAAAATTTTTAAAATTACCAGTAATATACTATAATTTATAAGATTTATAAGATAAGGAACGAAATTATAATTCTTTAAAGGCCAGGTTTATGCTACGTCTAACCTCAACGAAGTTTGTGTGTTTGGCATCTCTGACCGTAACTACAGCATGAACCTCCTCAATCAATTTTTGCTTCTCGTCATCATCAAAATTCATGTACCATTTGGCCAGTCTCGTTTTTCCAGCTCGGTTCTGTATGAGAATGAAACGTATCTGAAAACGAAAAATAGATGACATCGTTATTATCGTGAAAGTAATTATTATTATCATGCATTTGTAAAAAAAAATCAATGTGACAGATAAAAACTCGTGAACTTCTATCAAAAATTTGACCATTCTGCACTCATTATTGCAGATAAATCGATCTGTTGTCGCGATTTTCTTGGATCAAGGTAACAATAACAAATGTCAAAAAGTCGAACCAGTTGAGGGCAGAGTTCGTTTTTTTTCATGGAATTTTTTTTTTTACAAGAATCTGGAGCTTGTAATTTAATATGCCAGGGTTCTTTTTTTTTATCGAGGTATAGTTTTTCGAAGATCTTTAACTTGCCATTATTTATCGATTCAGTTGGCCAAGAGGTTGACAACCGTTGACACGACACCGCGCGTGTGATCGTCCGTGTGCGTCTCGTGCCTCATCCGCCCTCTTTTCGATAACCCGAGCGCCGATACGCATGCGTTTGATTTTATAACAATTAATCTGCTAAATAATACTAGCAGTCAATAAAAATAAATAACAATTAATTGTCAATAATCGACAATCGATTAAATTATTTATTCCAGATTTCTAAAATCATTTTTTGGTAAAATAATGGAAAATCTTGAAAAATATTAGTGCGCATGTACTCAGCTTGTCAATAATTAATTAGCAATATTTTTAAACATAATTAGAATGGCTATAACAATTCATTTCTTATAACTAACAATTGATTCCTTTACTTTTTATTCGAATTTATCGATAATCATTCGAAAAAATAGTATACATACCTTGAAAAACTTTCGGAGCCGCGTAACAAAATAACACGCTTCTCTACTGTCAAAATATTGTCGAGAAAAAGATAACGAGTTGAAAGGCGGTAATAAAAATCATTGCACCACGAATACCATAAGGAAAATGAAGCCGCAGTTGGCGGATGCCAAAGCGAGTCTGCCGGCAGGATCGGGCGAGGCGGACGAATGTCTATTCGAGTATCTGCACGCTGAAATGGTTAACTATGCGTTATCCACCGTGTCTCCCGAAGAAAAAGTTTGTATTTTCACCGAAAAAATACTTTCTATAAAGAACAGACGATCGAGCAACGTATTTAAGCAAATAATGTTTAACTCGCGATCTTAGAAGAAGGAAGACGAGGAAGATCTCTCAAAACTAGAATGGATGGGCTTTGGCGTTGGCTACAAAGTCATTGAACGCCTGACGAGAGAATGGTCCCGCTTCAAAGATGAACTGGACATGATCAAATTCATCTGCACTGATTTCTGGGCCAGCCTCTTCCAAAAGCAGATTGACAATCTCAAAACGAATCATCATGGCGTTTACGTCCTCCAAGATTGCTCCTTCAGACTCTTGTCCAGACTGGGTGTTGAGAAAAGCGAACAATATATCAAAGAGACCCCCAAGCTTTTGGCATTTACCTGCGGGCTTCTCAGAGGAAGCTTGGCGAATCTTGGCGTAGTCAGTGAAGTCACGACGGAAATAGTTTCCCTGCCAGGCTGTAAATTTCACGTCAAGGTCCATAGGGTCTGATTTCCTTGCAATAACTCATTCATACTGTGTACATAAGATTTGAAAATGTATATTTATTGTGATAAACGTGATTTGGGGAAAATTGTTTAAAACGTATTCTTTTGTTGATTGCTATTTTTTTCATTATATTCTTCCACTTATGCTTATAATACAAAGTAAACAAAACATTGTATAAAATTTGTATAAGTTCAGTGATGTATAAGTTTCTGTAATATGAAAAAATCACAATACGTGAGAGTATTCGAAAATTCATTGATTTACGGAAAATTCGATTTGTAAATATGAAAAATTCATCTCGCGCGTAAAATTCGATTTGTAAATAACGTTTTGCGATCGTAACTAATATAACGATTTTGGTAAATATACATATTGCGGATTTTTATGAGTTACTGAAAAATTGAAACGTGACTTTGTAAAAAAACGTGACGTGGACGTGATGGGGAATAATTATTAGACTGGAATCCATTGCACGAAATCAAGCGTTTCCGTTGGATTGAGGCTCAACGCCGTTACTGATAAAATTGAGAAGATCTTTTTGGGTCACGGTGCCGAGGTAGATGCCCTGATTGTGCTCATCAACGACAACGGCAAAGTGTTCGGTCTCGAGGATTCTCGAGAGCCTTCCCAACGTCGTCTTTTTGCAGACCTTGAAAAACTGTCTCTCGATCGCGTCGACGGCCGGATCGGTCTTTTTCATCGTCCCAGCGATCAAACGGTTCATCAGAGTGTGCAAGACAATAATTCCTTTGGGAAAACCCTGCTCATTCGTAACGGGAATTCTCTCAAGTTTTTCGTTCTCCATTAGAGTTATCGCTTCTTGACTGGTCGCAGAATGCGGCAGGATCAGAGGCTTTGTAATATTCAGATTAGAGACGTGCAACTTCCACCACCAGGAGTTTGATTCTACGGGCATTTTTGGGTCCTGGAATAATAATGAGTATGATAAGCCTTGTATCTAAAATTTGCAGTACAGATGCGAACAAAGGTAAATTTTTAATACCAAAAATCCCCTGGCTTCCATCCAGTGGTCGGAAATGAATTTCGTCATATAATTTCTTATACCATCAGGCAGGATCACCACGATACGCTTGTCGGCTGGAAGATCCTTGGCGAGTTTCAGGGCGACCGATACGGCGGAGCCGCTGCTACCACCGCACAAAAGTCCCTCGTGCTTTATCAGCTTTCTTACAACCCCGAAAGATTCCTTGTCATTGCTTTTTACCCAAGAATCTATGACATTTTTGTCCAAAACGGTCGGTATGAAGTCATATCTGCGGAAATGAAACGTTTATCGAAATGTTTTACAAATGCTTATTCAGTAATTTAAAGATCAGTAACAAGTTTTTAAGGAATTATAAAAGTTCAAATAATGTCTCACCCTATGCCTTCGATCTCGTAAAATTTAATCGTGCTCGCAGCTTCGTCTGATTCGTCCAAATCTGCTAAAATACTTCCTTCCGGATCAACAGCGACGATTTTTGTTTGAGGCGACAATTCCTTCAATTTCCGACCGATTCCGCTTATGGTACCGCCGGTACCAGCGCCGGCGACGAGGTAGTCGATTTTTCCTTCGCACTGCTCAAAAATTTCGGTCGCCGTTTCGTCGTAATGAGCTAAAGGGTTTCCAGGATTTGTATACTGAAGAAAAAATTACAAAAAATAAAAAATAAATTATAAAAGTGAAATTGGAAAGCATGTGAGAAAAAATTTACGCGAAAAATAGTTTTAAAAATCACTTTTCCTCATTTTTCTCATTTACCTGATTCAAAATAACACTGTTGGGAATCTGCTTTCGCAATTTTTGCGAAACAATGATGTGTCCTTCCGGACTGTTCCAGCTTGCTTCTGTAGGAGTTCTCACGATCTCTGCTCCAAGAGCTTTCAAAGCGTAAATCTTTTCATTGGACATTTTTTCAGGCATAACTATGATGCATCTGTAGCCACGGACCGCAGCAGCCATTGCCAGTCCAATTCCAGTATTTCCACTGGTCGGCTCGATTATTGTGCAGCCGGGCTTCAAAATTCCCTTTGCTTCGGCGTCCAAGACCATCCTGTAGGCAATCCTATCCTTGACGGAACCTCCAGGATTTAAATATTCGCACTTTGCGACTGAAAATAAATGAACCCAAGATTTGGGTGTCCAATAATAAAAATAATTTTTTTTAATGGAAAAAATGTGTTTTGAGATAAAATTTGAGTAACTGAGAACTTACAAATTTCGCATTTTATATTTTGGGATTTTGTGATGTTGTTGAGTCGAACGAGCGGTGTTTGTCCAACGGCATGTAGAATATCTGGCAATACTTTTTTTCTGTCACTGAATCTAAAACAAATACATCATACTTTACTAAAGAGATTAACTGTAAATAATATGATGAAAATTTATCAAACACATATTGAGATACATAATTTATCGATTTCCCAAAAGTTTGGGAAAAAAAAATTGGGTTTTTTACTTGTTTCGCTGAGTGTGCGGCGAATTCTTGGCGTTCAACGACCACGTGCAACGAGAAGGTTTATTCGGTAATTCCAATTCCATTTCTGCGTTACCCTGACGAACGAGAAAACATGAGTTCAAATTGCAATAAAAATTCTAAGAATGTGAAATTGTTGTGTATGATGAAATTCAGTGATTAGTTTCTGTTATGTTTTTTATTTATTCCAATGACTGATCGAAATCTTACTTGTTTATCAACCATTATCAGCGTGAAATTTATATGTTATCTACAAGCTTCGAGAACGTTTGAGAAATCGTTTGAAAGCACGGCAGACAATCGCAAAAACGTTGTCCCAACGAAGAGCGTCGACACTATCGCGTATCCACTCCGGACGTTTTGCTTTTATAGGAACGAACGTTCTGTCCCCCGTTATGAAAAAATGGAGAGGGAAACGATGATTAGGGAATAACAAAAAATGTTTTTTTCGCTCATATCATCGATCAATGTTTATCTTGATTCTAATTTGGAAAAAACTCAACTTTTCCTCAAAATAACTCTTTATCAGGAAAAATTTGATGATAAAATGTATACTAATGTGCTACATAGTTTTTAGAACCATTTCTTGTTACTACCGATGTTTTATAAGCATATAAAAGTAACAAGTGCAATATTTTATTGTATATATACAATTTTATTGTATATATACAATTTTATTGTATATATACAATTTTATTGTATATATACAATTTTATTGTATGTATACAATTGTATATATACAATAAAATCATATGTACATACTTTTATACATAAATAATACAATAACTGAATATTTGTGCATATGTTTTATTTATATTCTAAATATATATTTTTTCTGAAATTTAACACCATATAAAAAAATTCTGAAATCAGTGACAATAATCAGTTGATGTCCGGCGAGGGACTTGTACACAAAACTGTAAAATATATAGAATGTTGAGCAGATGTTCAATATATTCGCGATTCCTGTGCATGATTGGTAATTGATCGATTGTCTCTCAATTAATTACATCACTTTTTATGTACTTACGACCGATAAATTCTCGTGTATATGTGCCAAAAGAATAGTCGGCCTATCGTACACTGTGTTCGGTTGTTACCGAAAGCTCTCTTTCTCTCTGGGTCAGTTGACGATAACCCATCAGAATCACGAACAATTCATCGTGGATTTCGCAAATTATAAATGCATAAATGTGTTTTATTCGGAACATTCGATCATGGTTGATATTCTTTGGATTCATCTCGTTGGAAATACATTTTTTTTATTTCATTTTTTCTCTTCACTGTTTTTCAGAACATAAATGTTCTATATAGAACGATATTGAAAAATTATTATGCAGAAGTATACTTGCAATTTTATTTTTCTACAATTTTCATTATTTGGAGTATAGGTATAAACTTTTTAAAAAAATGATACAGATACATGCATACGATATAGTACGTAGGATATATGTATAGGCATAAAATTTATACATTGAAGCAAGTCTTGTTATCGACGGTCAAGGTTCATCCTCGTGCCGATAAGTCCAATATGTATTGTGACTTAATTTTACAAAAATCATGAAAAGTTTGGCAACCTGTTGTAAAATTGATTTCTAAATGTAAATAAACTAAAAAGCTGTCAAAAGAGTTGTTTTTGAGGAAATTCAGAAAAATTTCATCGATATGGCCGCTCGTTATCGTACTCGATAAGATATTTCGATCGATAAATGTTGACAAAACAAAATTTTATTTACGTGTCAAAAAAATAGAATCATCGTTTACAAGTTATCACATGAATCATTCGAAAATCATGGAAAAATCAAAGGAGCCCGAACAAGGTGAGAATCTGATATTCATTTCTTTTTCAATGGATTTTTTGGTTATACCTTTTCATAATTTCATGGACAAATAATCTTTTTTCAAAAACCATCATTTCTTCTTCTCTAATAAAAAAATTAACGAAAAACATAATTTTTTTGGCTTTTGGCATGTTGTAGGTTTATAAAAACAATAAATTTGTAAAAATATAA
Organism: Cremastinae sp. A BG-2022a; assembly: GCA_030522545.1. Lineage (NCBI taxonomy): Eukaryota > Metazoa > Arthropoda > Insecta > Hymenoptera > Ichneumonidae > Cremastinae sp. A BG-2022a. Next base: position 15,949 of record JAPYYW010000159.1, on the reverse strand, counting down.
AAAAACGGAGTAATGTTTTTTGTTATTGTATCCACGAAATTAAATTGTCACTTTGATGTTTTGTAATAGTTTTTTCATCACAATATTAAAGTAAATGTTAAAAGTTTTTAATATTGAATTATTTTTATTGAACAGTTGAGAGCAATTCGAGCGAGAGTTCAGAAAAGAACGAACCAGGTCCTTCTTCAGCTGAAAAATCTGATGAGGATTCCAGCATGGAAAAGCTTCGAAAGTACCTGAGTGAAAAATTGGGCCTGCATGACTCCGCTGACTCTTCAAAATCTGAGACAAAGGAGAAAAAAGTTTTAGAGACTCTCGATTTGGATGGTATAGTTCAATATATCCAGCAACACGACTGCAAAAATATTATAACAATGGCTGGTGCAGGAATTTCCACAGGTTATAAATTTTAAAAAAATTTTGTGTTAATTGTTTTCATACTGCTTCTTACATATATCTATATCATTTTATTCTTATTGTTCATTATTATGAAAATAATTAATTGCATTAAATGGAGCTTGACAAAATGTTCAATAAAGTCTTTTTGCAGCTGCCGGAATCCCAGACTTCCGTTCACCCTCCAGTGGCCTTTATCACAATCTGGGAAAGTACAATCTGCCCCATCCGCAGGCTATTTTTGAGATAGACTATTTCATGAAAAATCCAGAACCCTTTTTCGTACTTGCCAAGGAATTGTTACCCGAAGGCTTCAAGCCGACCCTGAGTCACTACTTCATTCGACTGCTGTGGGAAAAAGGGGTGCTGCTCAGGCATTACACGCAGAACATTGATACTCTCGAAAGAGTCGCCGGGCTGCCGAGCGAAAAACTCGTCGAAGCGCACGGCACGTTCTACACGGGACATTGTCTCAAATGTCGAGCGCCTTACAGCTTAGAATGGATGAAGGGTATTTTCTTTAATTAGCACACATATTGAATAAATATTTAATTATTAAATTACTAAAATTTGATTAAGGTAGTTCCATAAGTACAGTCAAATCAAAAGTTTTTATCTCAAATTATCTTCATACCATGTGATTTTTGAGCTTAAATCAATTACGAAAAGTTGTTGCAAATTGTTTCAAGAGCAACATACTCAAAATTCAAGATAATCCAAGGTGACTTGTACTTGATATGTATGTATGAAAATTAAAAAATCATAATCTTAGGATTTTTTTAAAAAACTTGAGGAAGCCTCTTTGAAGTACATTAAAGAGCTATGCTAAATTTTAAGAAGATTCACCATCTAGATTTCAAGATATTTAGGATTGAAAATCGCAATATTTAAAATGGGTTCTTATGGGAGAGCACTGAAAATTGGAATTTTGAACACTAAATATCTCAATTTCTACGTGGTGAAACCTCTTAAAATTTAGTACGCATATGCGTAACATATCAAAGAATGACTGTATCAATTTACGATAAAATCCTAAATAATTGGTAAAATTATAGAACTACCTTAAAATATCGATTCTTGCAGAAAAAATTACAGAAGGGTTGATACCCAAATGCGAAGAATGCGACGAGGGCACCGTCAAACCGGATATCGTATTTTTTGGTGAAATGTTACCCGAACGTTTTCACACGCTCATCGGATCTGACTTCCGAAAAGCTGATCTGCTGATAATCATGGGTTCAAGTCTCGTCGTTCAGCCTTTCGCATCGCTGGTCGATCGGTAAAAGAATATTTTAGATTTCTTTTTTTATCAGAAACTATTTTTCAATGAATATTATATCTTACAATATTTTCATTTTTCTTTTAAAGGGTCAGTTCGACTTGTCCTCGACTTCTGATAAACAAAGAAAAAGTTGGAATCCAGGATCGGCTCACCAGGTTTCTGGGACTCAAGCAAGGCTTCATTTTCGATCCAAAAAGTTCGGAGCTGGGACGCGATGTCGCCTGGATCGGTGATTGCGATACAGGATGTCAGTTGCTCGCTGATAAGCTTGGCTGGGGTGTAAGTTTATTTTCACGGAATTTTTACTTGCTGAGTTTTTGCTTGGTAAAACAAAAAAATAAATTTCCATTTATTAAAATATTTACAGGACGAATTGAGGACTCTGGTTGACAAGGAACACAAAAGACTGCTAACTGAATCTTCTACGAAGAAGTGAACGGTCTTGATATGCAAATCATTCTCATTTACCAGCTTTGCATCTTACGAGTTACAGATATTGAAAATTTGTTGTTAAAATTTTTCTGAAATTTCTGCACGAAAATGAATTCAGAATTACGTTTAAAATCACAATCATAGGTCTCCTCAGCTTCGTACGATAGCGACATGATATAATATTCTTTAAAAAATTATTCTATTTAAAATATTGTTCGTGATCGGTCGAACAATAGTCTGTTAAATTTTTAAATCACAACTATCGTAGGTACAATTTTAACAAATTAATTAAAAATTATTCAAAGGTAAATTAAGCAAATATTTACAAAATTTCGTTCGTGAATAAAATTCTCCTTGGTTTACTTCATCGTGAACGGTTTCACGATGACTTCCTGGGCTTCGCGTTGGTGAAGTTGCCCGATTCCGACAGCCGGTGCCGCGAGAGGTTCGCGACCGGAATATTTTATCTAGAAAAATGAAAAACAAAATTTATTTGATTTTGTGCATTGAAAGAATGATCGATAAAAAATAAATAAAATTACCCTTCGACCGCATAAATTTTCAAATCGCGTTTTGATGAAACTCCACGCTCCCATATTTTGAGGTTCCTCTTGACTCCAGATAAAAGCTGAACGAAAAATGTCACAAGATTTGAGTAAACATGTCACGGAAAGAAAAAAAATAATGAAAAAGTAATCTTACTTTTGGCGTGAGGAAATCGTTGAATTTCTTGATTCAAGTCGTTAACGGGAAAGGGAGAAAGACTCTCGACTCTGATGATCGCGACGTCCCTGGCGTCCATTATTTCTCTCTGTTTTTCCAGAGCGTAGTAATGTTTCCCGCTCACGAGGATAACTCTGCTAACTTTTTCCTGACGAACTGCAGTATCGCTGATAACATTTCTAAAAGTAGTTTTCGGGGCCATTTCGCTGAGGGACGAAGTCGCTGACGTGTGTCGCAAGAGAATTTTCGGTGCAACGACAATCAGAGGTTTCCTGAAATTTCGAACCATCTGGAAGAAAGAAATAATTTTGAGAGATGAACCTGCGAAGAGAAATGAGAAAAATAAATGACTCGAACCTGTCTTCTAAGTAAATGGAAATACTGCGCAGGAGTCGTAGGATTAACAACTTGTATATTGACGTCGTCGCCGTCGGGTTTGTCCTCGTGGCTCGTCGACGCCTGCAAAAACCTTTCGACCCGACAGGAACTGTGCTCCGGCCCGGCCCCGTCGTAACCGTGCGGCAGAAGCATCACGAGGCCGCTGCTCGTCATCCACTTGGCTTCGCCGCTCGTCACGAAAGTGTCGATTATTATCTGCGCCCCGTTGAAAAAATCGCCGAACTGTGCCTCCCAGATGGTCAGCGTCGTCGGCGACGTTATGCTCACCCCGTACTCGAAACCCAGGACAGCTTCCTCCGAGAGTATACTGTTCGCGAGCTCGATCTTTCCCGTTTGACCCTCGGCCATCGAATTCAGAGGGATGTACATTTCTGAAATTTTATTTTTCACGTAGCACATTATTACGACTGCGTTTGTTTCTAATTTTTCTCACCTCCCGTCGACTGGTCGACCAGCATGGCATGCCGGTGAGAAAAAGTGCCTCGACCGACGTCCTGTCCGCTCACCCTGACATTGTAGCCCTGATAAAGAAGAGTACCAAACGCCGCGGTTTCCGCCGTCGACCAGTCGAGATGTTCGCCCTGTGCGATTTTATTGAGCCTCGCTTGAACGTGACTTTTCATCAGTTGAGGATGAATTTCCTGAAAAATAAAAATATCTTGGATCAAAAGTTATTATCATATCGAAATATTATTGTATATTTGATATCATATATACACAGACTTTTTTTATTAAATTAAAAAAGAACTATATATTGATGATCACTTACCAAATTGTCCCCGATATTAACACTTTTCCCAATGACGAATCTGAGTAGGTCAAGATCGACTCCGGTGTCCCAGGTCGTCATCGCTGCCGGCGCTTGCTGCATCCCCGTCCATCTGTGAGTAAAATACGACGGCTGAGGAATATAATCGTCGACCTGTCTCAACGCGTTCGCTAACCAATTCGTGTGTCTTTCCACTAGTCGATCATTCTCTTCTTTTCCGATAACACCGGATGACTCGAGTTTTTCGCGATACATATCCGGAATCGACCTACCAACGAAAAATTCAATATATGTACCTTTTTTGTAGAAATAAAGGTAAAATTATTTAATTATGAATAATTTTTGATAAAAGTTCGAATGCTGTTATTACTTCCGGTTGTGGATTATCTTGTACAGCATTGGATTTGTGAAAGTAGGATCGTCGAGCTCGTTGTGTCCCCACCGACGGAAGCAATTGAGATCGACGAAAACGTCCTTGCGAAATTTTCTCTGGTACTCGAAAGCGATTCTCGTTGCGCGAACCACGTCTTCGGGCGCATCCGCGTTTACGTGGATTACCGGTGCCGCTATGGATTTTGCCAAGTCTGTGCAATATCTCGAGGATCGGCCCCTCGACGCCGGTGTCGTGAAACCCAGTTGATTGTTGACGACCAGATGCACGGAACCGCCAACTTCGAAGTGAGGAGCGCAGCTCAAAGCTAGAGATTCCTGGTTGACGCCTTGCCCGGCATAAGCGGCGTCGCCGTGAACCTATTCAACAATTTTACAATTAATTTTAATTCATTAATTTTATACAATTAAACATAAAAATGTTTTATTTAAATTTTTTTAATATTCCCGAATATTGACAGAAAGATGGAAATTCGTAAAACATAGCAAAAGCTATCTTTCACAAATTTTTGCAAAGCTTTTTTTTTGGATGTGCAATGTTTAGAAATTTTTAAAAAAGTTAGCAAAGTACATTTTCAATTCAATTCGTTTTGAATTGTGAGAAATCAAAGAAAAGATAGAAAATAGAGAATTGTCATATTTAAAAAAAATTTTCTGTAAAATACTATACCTGGACATTCAAAACTTTGTCGCTCCACTGAGAAATTTCTTTATCGTCGTAAGCTCCGTCTTTGACGATTTGCATGGTGCCTCGAGTCTTTCCCATGGAGACTGGATTCACAGCTTCCAAGTGCGAAGGATTGTAGAGCATGCTCACTCTCAGACATTTGTTTTCGACGCTCAGGTCGACCGAGGATACGAAGTGACTGACGACGTCTCCCGTTGCCTTCGCGTCCTCTGGAAATTCCGAGAGTCCCCGCAGCTTTCGGAACAATTTCTCAGGTGGAAATTTGAGCATTCCGGTGAGAAAATTCAAACGGCCGCGATGAGGCATGCAGAGGATGATGTGTTTAAGATCATCTAAAATTTTTAATTAATCTTTACCCGATTTATTTTAATAAGTTATAAAAAAATTTTGTAATATCACAATAATAAATTAAGAGCTAAAACAAATATTGTATGGTAAAATAATGATAAATATTTCAAGTTCGGTTGGACTCTGGTCCAATAAAAATTATTTCAAAAAAATTAAAAGTATAAAAGTTATTTTTTGTACCACTTGCAGCAAGCTTGAAAAATTCGTGAAAAAATGCCATCATCGATTCCGCGCCTTCACACCCGTATCTCTTGACGCTGACGAATTTCAGTGCCAAAAAATGATCGAAGGCTTGGCTCTTTAGCATTTCCATCGCGATCGCGCGTTTGGTTTCGTCATCGACGGATCGACAACTTGTCCTTTCGAAATTCTCGGCAAACCATTCTCGTTCCTCGAGACTCTATAAAAGATTATCAGTGACTTTTTAAACGAAAAAAACTTCATAATTGCTTCCTCTTCGTTTTATTGATTTTTACCTCGAGATAATTAAATTCAACTCCGATATTCCCGCGGTAAATTCCATTCAAAATTTCCAAAGCTTCCTGGACGGTACCATTGGCTTTTCTGGCGTTTAGAATACCGTCGAAAGACACAACATCGTTAAGAGATAGCCCATATCTCTGAGGATCGAGTTCTGGCAGTGGGCTCGCCTTTCCCAACGCAATCGGGTTCGTGTTCGCACTCTTGTGAGCGTGTTCCCTGTAAGCCGTGACAAGCCTGTAAAAATTACTGTACTTAGCTCGCGATTTCAGACGTTCCTTCGGCACTGAAAAAAAAATCAGGTGTCGGGTTTTAACACGAACGATATAATAATGAAACATCAAACTTGTCTCACTCACCATCGTAATCGATCTCTTTTTTTTTCCTGTATCCGTACACTCCGTTCTCGCAGTGATAAAATCTGAGCCTCAGCGATAATATTTCCTCCCATCTCTCATTTTTTCTCAAAACTGTTTTCAAGCCTCGATACATCTTGCACTGGGGGAGCTAAAGATAAGAATAAAAGTGCAGAGTAATTATTTGAAAATATACTGTTTTCTTCTTGACCGAGCCGATGCTGTACTCACGAGTCACAAACACGAACTGGAATCTTGATTGTTGTGTAATACACACGTCCCTCGAAATTCCATCTCGCTCTCCTCGGCTTTATCTCTGCTAGAATTGTGGCACGAGATTCGTCGAGGCTTCTTCGGTCTCATCCCGTTTACTCTTATCTGTTTTCTCGCTTGCTTCCAAGCAACTCCGTGAAACTCGATCTATACGTCCAGGTTCTTAAAAATCGTCCATTACTTTGGTAACTTTTGAAATTCTCTTAAGAGAGATTGACTTGTTTTTTTTACTCTCACAGTCCGATGGAAACTTTCTACATCGACTCGTTTTTACGTTCGCAAACACTCACTGTCACATCTTATATTTCAACGAGCTTTGTACAGTCCCTGATAAGATTCAATAAATCGTATTTATCCCATCGTTGTTACTTATCTCTCGTGTATTCGAATGTACAAACAATGTGAAAGTATATATTTGGACATCGGACGAAGAAAAAATGTCTTCTTGATATATTGGAATAATCTTAAGTTTTTATTGGGTACAATACTTAGCGAGTATCTTTGTTTCGTGTATAATCTCTCGGTCGAGTATTCGCAGCGCTCAATAAGTATAAACACATACTCAAACTTGCGCAATCATTATCGTTAAGCACCCTTTTTAGAAATGAAGAAAAATATTTTGTACGAATGTAAAATAGTAAGAAATAGTAAAATAATCGTAATTATATCTCGGGATAGGCAGAGCCGATGAGATCGTAGCCTCGATAGCGGAATTTGTGCGTTATTATGTTAAATTTCGTTCCTCCGAGGGAGACAGGACACGGTTTCTCCGATCTGGTCAGGAAGCAGACTGTGTAAAGCGCCATTTCGAGCTCAGGCGATGTGCCGATAAACATCGTGGTCACTGGCTTATCGATGTTGTTGTGTTTCGCGTGAATTTTCAAAATAGCCGCTTTCTGTAAAAAAAATTGTAATAATTTTTATTAAATATATGTTGCACAAGAGTACTAATATTAATTTTGATTCCGAGTGAATACTCACATCTCCCAAATCAACTTTCTTGATGTATCCAAGGTAGTCGGCTCGTTTCGCGACCTCCTCGGCGTTGAAGTAGATCCAATTGTGGAGTCCGCTGACTTCGGTGCCGAGTTTATGCTCGACGAGGAAAACGTGCTCGAAGCCGGCGCTGCCGATCTTACCGTCGCCTCCTCGCGAATACAGATTGAACCAGAGCCTTCTGAGCGTATCTTTGTACTCGTAGTAGTCCTTGCGAATAACGCCTTTATCCGCGAGGAAGCGCATCGCGGCTGCCATTACGTCCGTGCTCAGGAAAGTGTCCACGAGGAGACTCTCCTCCTCGCGCTGCTTCGGACTTATGTATTCGCCGATACGGCTGTCAAGCTTGTAATTGTCGTAGATGGACAGGACTCTCTGGATCGTTGGGATCTGGAGAGCTTGACTGTTGACGTTCAATAATCTAAAATTCAATTAAATAAATTATTGAAAGGAAACGATGACCTATTGAGGTGGCTCGGAAGCTACAAAAATTAACTTGTGCTTCAATCGTTGATATATAATGATATATATAATTGTATAGTTTTTTGAAACATTAGAAGAAAACTCAAATATATATGTGTTATGATTGTGAACTCAGAATTTTTTTTCATTCGAACCACTTTCACTGCATACTAAAAAATTGTAAATAATTTTAACAAGTTAATTAATGAATGTACTAACGGTTCTGGGGATAGGTCCGCTGTATTAGCGCTGGTCGTTTGTTTTTGAAGATTGAGAGTGATGTATCTGTTCGCGTTGTTCGTGTCTTTGATGAAAAGAGCTTCGGAGAGTTTTTCGAGGTCCTCGTCGGTGACGGTGTTGCCAGGACTGTATCTGGGGTTGCTCGAGTATTGTTTTTTACCGGTAGTAGCAGCGCCGGCAGCGATGGCGCCTGCAGCAACGGCTGCGCCCGTGCCAAGGCTAGCTTGTCCGGGACTTCCGGTCCGGCCAGGTTGCACGGAGCTGGAGGGTCGGGGAGCCGGGGTCGGGGAACTCGGTTTCGCATTTCCGCCGTTTCCAGCGACCTCGGCCCAGCTCTTGCCACCCGGAGTCAGAGAACCTCCGGAAACGGAAGATCCGGGACTGACGTAGCCGCTCGAGGGCGTTCCGGGTTGAGGATTACCGGTCTTGCCGGGATTCAGCGATCCAACGTGCAACGTCGAGACCTGAGAACCACCAGGAGCTGCCGCTGGCTGAGGATTCACCGGAGTCGCAGCCGGTGAGCCTCTGCTGTTCCCTGGTCCAGAAACCGACGACGGAGTTCCCGGATGAGGCGACGACGGAGTTCCGGGCCTCGACGAGGTTGGCGATCCTGGCTGGGACGGCGATGGACTTCCGGGACGTGGCCCCGTCACTGGAGGAGGTTGTCTGTTGTTATTTCCGGTTGGTTGACCGTTCGGAGTTGTTACCGGACTTCCTGGAACATTTCCTGAATGAAATATTTCAAAATTAGGTTTTTTTAAAATTTTATTATAAGCTCAGAAATATGTATTTATTTATTTGTAAATTTGCTCATTGTTTGGGCTGGTGAAAAATTGGCACCTCTTCAAAAGTTCGCAAAATTTTGTGAATTTTTTGAAAAATTGAAGAAACTTGTCTAAAAATTCGTTTTTTTTAAATTTTTCGTCATGAATTCTTAGATTGCATACCGAATGAGTAATATTTTCGTTATCTACGGAAAATTTCCAATCGATTGGGCTCTTAACATCGAAAAAAAGCAGTCATCGTACTTAAAAAATTGATGATCTTTTAAAATTAAAAAGACATTAAAGTATTTGACAACGCGTATTTTTCTTTTAATATACACGTTCATTGCAATTAAATTATTGAAAATATCGTACACAATCGAAAATTATAAAAAATTAAGTAAAACTTATTTGGAAATATTGTCTAAATGATAAAAAAAATTGACTATTAAGCACGATCGTTGTAAATGCAAAAAAAGTGCACCTGTCGGTGTTTTTGGTCCATTTCCGGTGACAGCTGGCCCCTGCGCCGGGAGTTTAGGCGCCGGTTTCGTTCCGTCTCCGGCTCCGGTGAGATCGACAGCCCAGTCTCTGTAATTTTGACCGGAAGTTGGTCCTGTGCCAGGTTTTCCCGGCTTGGCTCCGGGAATATCGAGACCGACTTCCGTCCCGGGATTCGGCCGACTCGGCTGGGCGTTCGCGCGAATATTCGGCCCGGAATTAGCAACGCCGACGGCCAAGCCGGGATTCGCGGCAGCGGCGATCGCTCCCCGCGTTCCTATCGACGGAGCACCCGCACTTGGCTGAGGATTCGCTTTGTTTCCGGCAGGCGCTTTGCCGTCGACCGCCGGCTTCGCGGGACTTCCGCTCGCCGGGATTCCTCTCGTGTCGCCGGTAACGCTTCCGGTATTCGCAGGCGCTGTTGATCCTGGCAAAGATGGCGCCACCGTCGTACTCGTCGGCTCCTCTTCCGTCTTCTTCTTCTTCCAGAATTTCCATCCTGCTTCTGTATTGTCTGCAATAATTGTACAATAATATCAATTGAAAACCCATTTATCATTCTTTCATTTTCTCTCTAACGAGTCCCGGAGTTTCTCGGAAATATTATTTACAATTCGCATGTAATTTTTCCTACGTAAATATATCTCGAGGAAAAAAAAACGGATCGGGTTCTGCGAATTGTTTTCCTCGAATTCGGATTCGCGAGACGAAGATTCGTCGAAAAATATCACGCTCTTGACACAGTTCTCGCAGGTTATCGCGACGTGCCCTTCCGACCCCGGGTTTTTCTTCGCGATCTTCGACGGGGAAGAATTTTTATTGCGCGGACCGCGGAGTTTTATCGTTACGGAGAACGTAAGAGTCTCGATAAAAGTCGACCCAATTAATTTGCAATTCGCTCCGCGTGAGACGTGAGCTGGCATTTTAGATTCATTCTTCTCGTTTCACGTTTTCTTCGATTGATTTATTATTTCGTCTAATAATTTCATTCCGCGGGCCCAGTTGGTACGTTTATTCGACGTACATCCCACACGCCTCTGTTTTTCCGCGACTCGCCTCGACAGAGAAATTCTGGAAAACGAGCCTTCGCGAGAAGGATCCCATAACGATGCAATTGTTATTTAGCCTCAAATCTATTTTTAGAGACGACGCATACAGATCGTTTTTTAGAGTAAAACGCGACTTACGAGAAGAAAAAGAAAAATAAAACACGTTCAAGGACACGAACAACGTTCCAATGTCACCTCCGTCCGGTCTCCTCGTTGGAAATTCTCATCTCGTAAATAAAATAAACACGTACGAAGAGTCTCGCGTAGTTCGCTATTTATTTTATAAACCGAAGTTTCAATAATTGTCGAAATGACACTTTCCCGATTGAATAACGTGGCATATATACTTGATTTTTATCCCATTTTCGTTTCACGTATTTTTTGTAAAAGACGAAAATCGTCCAATCGTCCGTTTGGATAAAAAATTCGATATCTGTACGATAATAATTAACACGCGTTCCATGTGACTACACCGCGATCGTCTTTGTAATATTATTATAATTATATAAATGATAATTGTCATTCTCACCGACGACCAGAGAGAAAGCAACGAGAAACAGCAGAAAACAAGTTTTCTTCGAAGCCATGTCTCTGTATGGATTTTACAAACACGCGAGATTTATTTTCCTCTTCTTACGAAGAATATACCGAACTGCCGATTTTATCTGATGTCTGGTCGATCGCAACACAACGTGAGGAACGTCTTTCAACGGACTGAGGTCTCGCCGTCTGTCCGCGCGACGTGAATTCTAACACGAGCGCAGGGCGGTACTTTCCCCTCGGGTCGCCATAACGATTGGTCAGCGTTACCCCCGATGCTGTCTAGTTTGAGTGTAGTTGTCTTTTTTTTTTGTTCTCACGCGCGTATCGCGAAAAATACGAATTAACACGTTGGCTGCGACGTTCCAAAAATCTTCTTTTTTGCACAGTACTGAAACTTTTTGTTTTTATTACTTTTACATTTAACACACTGGTTTATTTTCTTTATTTACTTCTTAAATCGTACTTTTTTGGGCTTCAGCGACCTCTCGCGGCGCGTCCAGGACAATCGAAGCGTTTTTTTTGTCTAGTTGGTCAATCTACATAAAAGTTTGTCCATCTTGAGAGCAAAAGTATAGATGCCTGTGAAACTATGATAGCGCCATTAACCAATAGAGTTCGTTTAGAAGATGAAAGATATGAGAATTGGTCGGAGCGCGAGCAGTCCGCCTTATTTACGTTTATTCGAAATTAATTTTTATACAGATGAAAATCGCCCATTACTTCGAATGAGTGTACATTCGAGTTAATTACTTCAAACTTGAACACATATTATTACTTTTTATTCACTTCCCTCGGATAAACTCTATTTACACGAATATATACGTACATTAAGTCGATTATTTTATTATTATTACTATATTCTGTTTACTGAGAAACGCCTTGGAGTCAGAAACCGAGATTCAGAAGAGGAAAATAGATGAATGCCCAAACAATGAAGAGAATCATCAGTAAAAACATTAGTTTCGATCGAAAAGCGTCCCATCCGACCAGAATATACTTCGGTCGCAGGTGAACTTCCTCCGAGCACATGGAACACTGAAATAAGGTGACTGTGCGGAATATTCTGCATGCAGTTTAAAAAAAATATATTTTTATGGATAATTTGTGAGAATATTTGTAATCGAAACACGAGAAATAAAAGAAAATTGACAGAATGAGAAATTCTTTGAATAAATGTTAAAATTATTGAAAATGTGAGGAAAAGAAATTGCGAATAAAAAACATAATAAAATATGAACCTCGTCGTCCATCTCGAGTTGGGAGAGTTTTTGCCTGCTGGGGTTTTGTCCCATCTCGATGTCTTGCTGTTGGCCCTCGAGGGATCGCGTATCCGTGAAGCGATCGGTGAATTTTCCGATCGATCTCGAATAACCTCTGGACGTCGACGGCGCCGACAAGTCGACGCTCTTTAATTTTTCTTCAAATTTCCCTTCGTCTTTTCTTACTGCCAATTTAGCTACCGCGACTCTTTCGGGTCCGCTCTCGTCACTCGGACCGCCCCCTGGCGACACATTTAGCCAAACAAAAATTCACGTTGCGTCACATTTTCACGAATCCATCAATTCTTACCGTTTTTCACGATAAACTAAATTATAACGATTACGCAATCTACGTAATAAAACGCATAATCAACCATTCGTGTGTACTAGGGTGTGCCAAATTTAAAAAATTTTTTTCCTCGATGAAACAGGCTAAAAAGTTAAAGGGAGGTGAAAAAAGAATCCTGTTTAAAGCGGAGCTCTTAATATTAATATTTAGAGGTGATTATTCGTACTTTTTTATTTTCTATTTAAATAACATGGGAAAAATTTTTTCTTTATTCTTTATTTTTGTTGTTTCGCATTCGCCCATTCTATAGAAAAGCCACTAATATATTTTTGTAGGAAATTGAACGCTCTACAAAAAAAGTTCTCTTGTGAATTTTTAATCTTAATCTCACCATTTCAAAGATATTTGAGTTCAAAGTAGAAAAATCGAAAAAATCATTATTTTTGAATCATAAATCACTAAGTAGTAAGCAGAATAAAATGAGCAATAAATATTTTTGACTGATCTTTAAAAATGGTCTCTTGGGTCTATAGTCAATTAAATAAAGCGTTTACCGTCTGGAAATCGAGATATCTATCTTTGAAAATCGAATTTTTTTGTGACTTCTCACAAGACCCCGAGTTAAAAGTTATTATTTTGCACAATGAATATCTCGACATCTGTACAATAAATCTTTCTTAAATTTTAAACGTATTTTAATATACCATCAAGGAACATTAATATTAATAATCGTCAGATTAACTTGGAAATAATTTCACTTGATGACTTTTGCCTCAACTTTACACGTAAAACGAATTCGCACGGGCGAACAAACGCATGAACCACTTTAAGCTCCTAAAAGTCAGGAATATTTTAATGGAAAAATAATGGACTTATAAATGAAGTATACAAATATACAATATACAGGTTGTATTTTAAAATTTGAATTTATACAAAATAAATAAAATATCATCGAATTTTATGAAATATTCATTTTAGTTATGAAAAAACTGAAAAATTACGAGAAAAGACAAAAAAACTGCATATCGATTTACCTTCGAAAATACTGACGCCGTGTGTATACTGACCCTTTTAGGGAACAGGAGTGATTTGCACTGTCTGGCGTTTGCAGATGAACTATCAGACCCGGGCCTTTCTTGGGCTTTTAGTCCCAATTACTATCTAGATTTTTTAGGTGGGGTAGCCGAAGGCCACCTTTTATTCATAAGTGAAGAATTTAAGTTTGAAATTTTTAATGTTCCTTCAAAGATCCAGTGTACACACGAAGGGTTAAATCAATCTACAAATTAAGGAGGTTCAACACCTCGATCGTTATTTTCAAATTCTTTTTTTTAACGTAAAAACAAAAATAAAACCTTCAGATTAAGATCGTTCTATAGTTCTATAGTTTTATATCGTTTCCTTAAGATCTTGTTGAAAATTTGCACAATCCTTCTTTTACACGATTTGCATATGTACACAAAATTTAAAGAACGAGATATTTATATTGTTAAAAATCTCAGTTTTTATGTATTAAATATTGTTGGAACAAAATTTTTGAACTTGACTATACCGAGACAAATACCTTAAGGATGGATAAGAGAAAGCGGTAAAAAATTTGTTCCACGGATCGCGTTAGAGCGAAACTAAATGGAAAGTCAAATAAATGAAGAATGCAATTATTGGAAATGAAGGTATACAGAAACTGTAGTGTTAGCTATAAGAAAATAGAGTAGTTATTATTAAATAAATAATAATACAAATATTTTACAAGTTTAATATTTTCTTCACTACAGTGAAATTTAAATAGCTAGCAATAAGTTTAAAAATTAAGAATTGTTCAATGGAGAAGTTTCAACGATAAATGAAAATTTGAGTAAAATTAACAACGCTTATAAAGAAAACGACGATAAAAACTGTAATGTGATGAAAAAAAAAGAAGTCTATAATAAACTAATAACGATAATGATAATAAAAGGGAAACGCAGATAAATTTTTATATGTGTATAACCTTTAATAAATAAAATAAAAATGATAAAACGTTAAAAGTAATAACAAATTGATAACAGTGTGATATTAATAATAGATGTTAAAATCGTACCCTGATCGATGTCTGTAGGTCCGTTAATTCTGGTTTTCGATAATAAAAATGACAGCTTATTGACAATCCGGTCGAGAAGTATCTCGACTCGTTAAATTGAATTTCAAACGGGCTAAAATTTATTCCGGGTCTCATCCAGCGTACGAATGACATTTATAACTTTTTTCGCTTTCACTTAAACCTTCATCTGGTAATTTCATCCGGACAGCCTCGTGACCGTACTTTTGATAATTATTTACGAAAAGAAAAAAAAAGTCGTGGCATCGACGAAAATTTGACGTCTCGCGTTTTGACAGCATCGCAGCTGTCTCGCTCGCACTCGAAAAAACTATCCTCGCCGCAGGAAATTCTTCAAAGAAAAAAAAAATTGAACGACGATTAACGAAAGTAATAATAATATTTACGTCTATATTCGTATTTACAAGTATTTACAGTTTTTTTTCTCGTTTTCTCGCAGAGAAATTCTCTTGATAAACGTTTTTGCGGATTTGTTCTCTCTTGGTATATAAAAACCAAAAAGACTTTATGAAAAATTCTACATTTCTTTTGAGAGTAAAGACATTAGAAAAATCATGTTTGGAGAATATATCACAAGTCCCTTTACGAAAATTGTATGTTCGATTTTTTCGATGAAATATATAGTTTTTGATACGAAATAAATGCATAGAAAATTATTTGGCGTATGTACAAATGAAATTCGTTGGCTTGTTCCGCAGATTCGTCGATGGGCCTCACAAAATTTCGTACTGGGACAGGAGCGTGTAGACGATGACCCAAACGACGAGGGCGGCGATAACGGAGATGAGAAAAACGGTTTTGAGGGCGTGCCAGGGACTCTCCGGACGAGACTCGACGAAGCTTCTCCTGGTGGCTTTGCATCCTCCGCTTCCGCATGGCACCACGCCCGAGCTCGCCTCGTTCCTCGTCGTCGTCGCGACGCTCGATGACTCGACCACGATTTTCACTTCTCCAAGCTCCGTTTCACCCGCGCTCAATCCCGAAACTCCCGTCTTCCTCGACTCCAATCGGCCAGAATTCTCCATCTACGAAACAAATTTTTTATTTATTTATCTTTTAATGAAAATAATAGAATCGTTAGTCTCTCATCATCAAATTTTCTTTTTTTAATATAAATACTAGCAGATTATAGTGGCTCGGGCGCTTCGCGCCCTTGCGGCAATAAGAACACTTATCCAAAATCCGGTTTTTTTGGATTGTTTAGAATGAATT
>JAPYYW010000158.1:0-80158 GCA_030522545.1 Cremastinae sp. A BG-2022a | reverse complement strand
TCATGGGTTCCCGAGACCCAGTGTGACAGACCAAATTTTTTTGAAATTTTAAAAATTCAATTTTAAGAGCCTATTCGATCGGAAATTTTCCGTAGATAATGAAAATGATAATTATACGAAATTGTATGAAGTATACGCTTAGAAGAATTGTAAAACGTTAATTCAAACATGTCGAAACGGAAAAAGCGACCGCGCAGCGGCCGCGTTGCTGCTCGTATTATAAAAAATACGAAAAATGTTATAAATTTCGCTTAAAAATATAAGCTTCAAAGCCTGAAAAACCGATGATTATAATTTTTTTTAATAGACAAACAAGCTTTATCCCCAGAGTACACATGAAACGATTACTATATTACTATTTTCGAAAATTTTTCAAATTACAGACACGACTTTTTAACGATTTTATTATATGTATAGATAGATACCTGCTTGAAACTCCCGGCAATCATTCGAGTCCTGATTAAGAGACACACCGCGAAATCAAGAATCCGCACCGTAACGTGTACGTTGAATCGGAAATAAAAGTGCAGGGGCTCCGAACGATCGTGAGACACGCTTCGTACGGACTGGCACCGCGCGTGACCGCGGACCTTCCGCCAAGAGGGCGCTTCTGTGCTCGACTCGATCATTGGCGCACCTCGTTCCTTGCGCTCGCTTTCTTCAGAAAATCGTTTCTACGGCCGGCACGAAAGTGTCAATGGATTTACCAGTGCGAACCCTTTTTCGTGAAAACTTTACTATAATAGTAAGTCTTTCAATTACGTTAAAAGCATGCATGGAATAAATATACGTTCGTAAAAATAATAACATTTCATTTGGCGATTTCTTCAGTGGCTCTTTTGGCGTTAATATATATATATATATATTTATCTGAAAGCGAATAAATAAAAGTATAGTAAATAAAGAGCAAAGAACTTAAATCGAAGAAGCATTATACCCGATTGTTTCAATCTCATTTTTGGCGAGGTTACGAAGCGACTCGTGCCTCAATATCTTTTGTCAGTTTCTCGTTTTGAAGGCGCTGCTCGATGGGCTGTTTCTCCATCTTGACACAGGGTTATATATCGGGAATAGAGCCGATCGGAGCGATTTGCGAGAAGCTCTTTTTTTCGGAACGACGTTTAGATCGCGGTGTCTCTTTCTCGCGCGAAATCCCATCTTTCCCAGCCCGCGGCAATCCAGGCTCCGAGGAGCGCCGTGACACACGTACGAGACACACCTCTAGCCTCGGACGTGTCGGAGCTCGCGAGAACTGAAAAATGTTCCCTCTCAGCGATACAAATGGCTCATCCCTTCTTTCTCGCCCCATTTTTTCCCCCTTTCCTCTTCAATTCTTGTCTCGTTTCGTTTCTTCCCGAGTTTTCCAGAGCCTCGCAACTGATACGAGATGAAGTAAAAAATAGAAAAGAGGTAAACAAAAAAAAAACTAAAAAGCTTTTTTCATTATTTCTGATATTATTTCTTTGATTGTTCTTGCTTTTATTCCGTCTCTTATTATTATCACTTTGAAATTTTATCTTGTACGATGAGCGCGTGACCGAAAAATTTTCGACGGGGATTTGAAAAAAAAAACGAATGTCGCCGGTACGGACATTAGATCGTGGAAATAATTCTGCTGACCGTCACCATCAGGGTTCGCATGCAGACTATGAAAGAAAAGGGAATGAGACGGTAAGATTTTATGTCGTCGGGACACACGGCTTTGGAGTCTCACGGACTCGACGAATGGCCCCGAGAGTGTTGGGATATTTTCTCAAGATTGTCGGGAGAAACGCTGCCAAAGGCGCCAGCAAGGGAGAAAGGGATAAAGCGCGGAATATGGCAGGAGGGTTGAAAGAATAAAGATCCGAGCGGAGCAGACGTGTTCTTTTTTACGCCGGACTTATTTTTCTCACCGAACCTTTATACTGCTTCCCTTCGCCATTTCTTTTATTTTCGTCCTTATTTGTTTTTATTTTCGTCTCTTTTTGCGGACTCTTTCCCGTCGTTTATCCACAAAAATAGCTCCGACAAGTTGCGAGGGATCCATCATCGCGGCGAACGCCCCTCGCCTTCCCCGAGTCTGCTCAACCACTTATTTCCTCTATCTCGTCCTCGCGGTCGTACGTCGCCTTTTTTGCCTTTTCAATATCTCCGCTCCACTTTTTCTCAGCAAACGCACCGCGATGTCCGCCGCTCACGGCGGCCTATCTTAAACGCTTTGCTTCATTAACGATTTTCCTTTATCTTAACGAGCTTCGAGGGGAATGAAGAGAGCGGAATGGAGACTCTATCATCGCCGTCGGAGCGTACAGTTGCTTTTTCTACTTGACGAACTCCCGACTCGTTCGCCGCTTTCTCGATCTTCCTCCCTTTTATCCCGTTATATTCCTTCGCATTTCCGTATCTTTTTCCACAAACTTCATACATTTACAGAGTCGTTAAATTTCGCATTAAAATATAAACAAAAATCCTGGAAAAACAACGATTATCATTTTTTTTTCATTTTTTTTTCTCTCGTTATTTATCGCTTTTATCATTTTTAGATATTATTATATTATTATTAAATGAACAATTTTCGACATATAATAAAAAGTTTGATTATGTGTATTATTTTTACTGTTGCTTATTGCTTATGTATATAAATTTGACAATAAGAGTTGATTTTCCGTTTCGCAAAAGAGGTTTCAAAACTTTCGAACACGTTTTTTTTTCAAGATTAATCAAAAGTATGACGATTGAAGGCGAGTTACGATTCCGGTCGTGTTTATATGCAGGAAGATGCGGCTTTGCGGCAGATTCCAAGCTCAATCACGAAGAGTCCTCACCGAAGCTTTTCAACTTGTAAACGACACGGGATGACTCTCGCGGAAAGTCGCCGCCGCGAGCCGAGTTCATAAATATGCAGAACCAATTACGACACTGATTCACCTACATAAACCTCTTCTTCCTTTTCTCGTCCACTCTCGCCTTTCCCCACGCGGCTCGCCCTTCTCAATTGATCTTTCAGGCTCTCGACTGATTTTCTCACCGCCCGGTGTTCTTAATTCCACCGCGGAGTAAGAGTAATGGAAATATTTTGCATCTTAAGGCACTCGGTGTTGCGGATAAGTAATAATTTATACGAAATCAAGCAAAGATCTCTTGCACGTCAAGATGATTTTTTTTTTTCATTAATTAAGAATATTTCTTTAATTTTTTTTTAAATTTTCAACAGTTCACCATCAAAAATATAAAACTACATATAGGAATATTATTTTCTCATGTACAGACAAAACCCGATATTTTTCATTTTTCCACATTTTTTTCGAGTCGAGCGACGGAGAAGAATAGTGAAACGAGAGAAGATGGCTGACACGCGAATCGAGGAGCGAAAGAAGGAGCGAAGAGAGAGAAGGAGATAAAGAGTGCAGATTAAAGAAAAGAATCTCATAATATTCGGTGTTTAAAATTCTCGCATAATATCGGGCTCGTATGGGACGTCGACCGCTCGTGAAAGCAAACGTACATCCACTGGAAGGAACGCAGGAGCGGAGCAGAGAAAGAGAGAGAATATCGCGAGTGGTATAATGCAGGCCGAAAACAAGAGAGAGAGAGAGAGAGAAATGCTCCGGCGAAGCACGCGTAGCCCGGGGCGTCTTGGGATAGGACCTCGCTTCTTGTTTGTTTTAGCACGAAACTCGAGGCTCGCGTTCCTTTCACAAGATCGCATACGTGTGCGAGAGGATGAGCCTCGCCGTGGCAGGGGCGCGGTTTTGGAATTTGGAGGTCTCCTACGGGCGCCCTTCTGAAACTCGGGGAAACGCGCCGGGACTGCGGTGCCTCTTTAGCTCCGGGCACGAGAGCGTTCGAGTCGACAAAGCCGGAGTCTCTCGTCGCTCCAACCAAACTCCTCGTTTGTACGCGGCACGGCGGCGGCCTGTCGTTCGTAGCTGACTTTATATTATCCTCGCATTGAAACGAGCGCTCGTCTCAACACCACTGTCACGCCGCGTCGAGCTCCCTTTCAAATGTACGTTGATTTTTAATCTAGACCCGAGAGATCGATCTGTCGAAAAAACGCACTCGTCGAGCTCTGCTCGCACTATCCCCCGGCTTTTCCCATCGACGAAATAAAAATTACTCGGCCCTCGCGTGTCGTCGTACAAACTCTCTCTCCGCGATAGCGTCGAATTTCCGTGCGCGCTCGCTTCTTTCTCCGCCTCGATGCGCTTCATCCCCTCATCGACGCCTCTTTTCCGTATTTGCAGATAACAAACACATTTTTTTATCACCGCACCCCCGTTCCACCCACGCTCAGAGAAATTATTTCCGAAAATTTCATGCGAACCGTACTATATATGCTTTTTTTTCATCTTAAAATCGTTGAAGTTGAAAAATCGTTGAAACGCACGCATGGCTGCTTATCAAATATCTTTCGGCTATCACACATAATCGGAAATTTGACGATAAAGAACGAAATTATATGAACAATGAGGAGCATCGCGGACGTTGAAATATGGGGTTCAGCATTTTTTCTTCTCCTCGCTGCAATCGACGAAATTGATCTCTGAGAGAATATATTTTATTGGGGCTGAAATATATATACGCGGAACGGAATTTCGCATTTTTGCGCTATGCAGAAAAATTCGCGCGGTGCTGAAAAAAAAATATGGCGGTAGAAGAAAAGAGCGAGGTGTAGGAAGAGTTCGGCGGTTGAGTTCGAGGGCAATGGCACAGAGGTGTCGAAAAGCACTCTCCTGCTAAAGGGAGAGAAAGAGAGAGAGAGGAGAAAGAGAGTCGCCCATCCATCCCCGAGGCTCTTACTCCCTCATAAATTTTCAGGGAAACGTGGAAGCTCGCTTTTAGCCCTTATCCTCGCTTGGGGTCTCTCCCTCCCTCTCTCTCTCTCTTTCTCTCTCTCTCGGTACTTTGAAAATCGAGAGGGACAGCTCGAGTTTTCGGGGATGAAAGTCGTGACGAAGGTCGATAAGTGCACTCGTGTGCGTCGCTGTCAGTGAATGCCCGATTCCGTGCAACGGCGTTTCACAATTTTCCACGTCGCGTACGTCGCCCGCTCCGAGAATAAGCTGACGCGAGCACGATTCCAGGGCACGCGAGAATACGAATAGTTATTCACTCGCGTGCGCGTTCCTTTATCGACGCCGCTGCCACGGCGACAGCGAACCGAACCGCAAAAACTCTCAAACCGTAATGATCACCCTCTCGCGAGGGGAAAACGACTCCGAGCTTTTACCCAAAACTTCCTGCGCAATTCTCTGTTTTTCAACTTTTTTTCGATCCTGTCGCGATGCGTTTTCGAGAACCACGCAGCTCTCGCCTCTTTTATTTCAATATTGAATACGTTTTTCACGCATCATCGAACATTATCGCGCTTTCTTCTCTTTTGCTGCGATAAAACATTTCCAACAGCTAAAATATTATATAATTGGTGAGAAATAGAATATAATGCAATTTGACAGAAGATATATATAGCTGTATATTTTTATGATTCCCTAAAGGAAAAACATAATAATAATATGTTTTCAAATGTATAAAAAGTTTAGTCATAAATTTGGTGAAACAGATTGAATCTTTATTATCTAACAGAGAGAGGGGGAGCACGATTGCAAGTTTTACCTCATCTACCCAGTCAAATCTACGAGCTGATATTTTTGACAAAATTCGTACAAAAAGGACACGTATTCGATCCTGCTGCCTCGAGGGAAAAAGCTTCGGGGTTGACCCACACGTAAACTTACCGAGGATCTTTGCATGTTTCTCCAAATGTATCCATGGACAGTCAGGAGCCATATCTCCGGAGTTACCTTCATGTATAATAAAATATGATAAAACGTGGCCAATCCCGAGGAACGAAGCGGAACTTGAGTTTCCTCGTCCCAGTCTTGCGAGATAGTCAGGACTCTCACTAGAACAGAGTTTACCCTATCTCCAACATACAGGCTGACTCACGAAAGTATTCTGACGAGAAAACGAAGTTACAATTGACATATCTTTTAATGAGTATCTTACATTTTTCTTATTTGAAAATATTCTCTATTATTTCAAAATAAACCATCACTTGTTTTACACATATATCACGAAATTTTTTAAATACAATTTTCGTAATTTTGTATTCTCAACAATTTGATTATTTTCAATGTTGAATTTTATCGTATTACAGAAAAAATATGTAAGAATAAGTGTTTTGAATAATTTTTCAATTTACTGATAAATTTCAGCTTGGAAGAAAAGATATTTTGAATGAAAAGCTTGCGCAATTATTTCGGAGCGGCCTGTATATTGTAGAAAGCGATAGTAAGATCGGCTAGCCGTTCGGTCCTGTGGTCCAGCGCCAGAGTTATTTCACCGGTGGATATATCTGTATGGGAACGCGTATATAAAAGTAGTCCGGACGTAGGACATTTTCGTCTTCTTTTTTGCACACTGGTGTTCGAGTACAAATGCGTGTGCGCGACGATATCTGGCAACCATAATTCAGCGAGCTGCTTGCTCTCCCGAAAGTGGAGAAGAAGATTGCGAGGATGAGAGAGAGAGAGAGAGAGAGGGAGAGAGGAGAATCGGAGGAGAGTTGAGAATGAGAGAGAGAGAGAGAGGAAGAAAAATAGGAACAGAGAAAGAAAGAGAGAGAGAGAGAAAAGAAATGTAGACGAGAGTTAGTAGGAAAGAGCGAAGATTCCATATCCCGGTTCGAGGAGCGATCCTGCGGGGCGCGTATGTTCTATATCCCATGGGAAAGGACGGAAACTGCGAAGTCTGGTGAATGTGGGAGTAAAAGAGAGAGAGAGAGAGAGAGAGAGAGAGAGAGAGCGAACGAAGCCGGAAAGAGACAGGAATCTGGTACGTAAGGGGAGGAAAATGGAAAAACCTTATCTCATGGATTCGGCATGCGAGTGGGAGGAAAAGGGAGACAGAGTACAAACTTCGAGAACGAGGAAATGAGAGGCCGCGGACGAATGTCGTTTTATATCTGTTCTCGCTTGCCGGTGAAGAAAACGAATACCGGTATAGACATCTCGAACGATTTGCTGAGCAAATGATCGAGACTATTTTTTTATTCTTCATTTTCTTTTATCGTCGTTCGGATCGTTTCGATATCTATACACAATGTTATTATTGCGTTTACTCCAACTTTTTTAATTAATTTATTGCTCTTATCAATTTGTTAACTTTTTTTAAATATCTAAATCATATATATATACTGCATCTTATTGAATATATACAATGATTCAGTACAGATCCTTAAACATTGGGTGAAATCACGATAGTAGATTTTTTCATAAATTGACAATATTTATGCTCATTATTTTCGAACTAACTTTTCGTCGTGATAACTTTTAAAATAATTGATATATTAACATAATCCCTGGGGCATTCGTTTAGTTGTGCAAATATCTTTACGAATAACGCTTAATAAAGTCGATTTCGTTGAGAAAAAGGAAAAATTTCTCAAATTGAAAATTTCATGGGTCTATAAGAGACCCAGTTTGAGAAAAAAAGGCGTGATCGAATAAAATCTTGAAATTAAAAAAAAGTTCTTTTAAAAATTGCAGGCTATAGGACAAGACAGATTTAACACGATAACAGGCTGATGTCTGTAGTGAAGTAGGGGAAAAAATCTGCCCAAAGAGCTTGTAATTCGTAAGGGGAATCGCCGGATCAAGTCTTTTTTTTACCGTGTTATCCTTTTCGCCATTTATATAGTGATTAAGAGTGCAGATAAATGAAACGCGCTCGAGCGGAAGGAAAAGGATTAAATCGAGAGCTCACACCGGGACGAGTACGTTTACTACTATGTCGACACGATAACCGCCACGAGTTTTAGAATAAGCGTAGAAAAAATTTTATAACGCAATACATATAGAATTTGAACGAATAAGCAAAGTTAATGTGAATAATTAAAAGAGAGTAAAATCATAAAACATATACTCTTGTATTTATTACAATAAAAAAAAACATTGATTTGATAAAAATTTCAAAATCTTTGAAAAAATAAAAAGACATCGTAACTCATTTTTAAAAACATTAGAAGATATTTTTATAATAGTAAAAATTGATAAATTCGTAGAGAGATTTTTTCAGATTTTATATTGAGAAAGTTTCCTAAAGCAAGTATAGAGGTTTCATCAAAGATATAAGAGGTAAAAAAAATAGACATAAAATGTAATCAAAGATTCAGTGATACGGTTTGATGTGCAAGAAATTTGTGGCATCCTCTCACCTCTTGTACGCAGATAAGTATACTGAGAGAAAATAAGGAACCTCGAGAGAGGGTGACCAAGATTATATTGCCTTATCGACGATCAGAGGAACCCTTGGTCATGACCTCGAAGACCTGTCGTTCCTTCACCGTCGCTTGAACTTTTCTTGGTCGGAGGACATCTAATTCTTCGCTCCCTTTGAATCTCTTCTCTCGTGCTTTTCTCCATCCTCTTACTTCGTCTTCTTGATGCTCTTCGCCTCACTCCTTCCTCGAAACTCACCCGAGAAACCTCGATCCTTCGGTGAAGAGACGACGTCACGGAGAGCGAGATCATTTCACTCAAAGCTTCAGAATCGTGACGCTTCCGAAAAGAGGATCAATCTTGTGCCAGGTAGAGATATAAGCGTCCTCGAGAGTCAGACTTCTAATCATATTTTCTCGCATCGTGAAAGCATTAAATTTAAGATCTCTATATATTTTTGCTACCGCATCAGGCGCGGAGCTCAAAAATAATGACACACACTGGTCGAAGGGAAAAAGTTTGCGCTCCTCGCGAAAAATCGTGTATTAGTCACGTTGGTACAATATGGGGGGCGGGGGAGACAAAAAAGATTCAGAATGGCATCATCAGAAACAGAAAACAGAGACCGCGCGCGACTCGGAGCGATTCGGAGTGAAAGATATCGTGCTTAGTTTTCCTTCCTCATTCTCCTTATCTTTCGGGGTTGGCGCGGAGATAAAAGGAAAAAAAAAGGAAGCGACTCGATCTTCTTTCTCTCGGTGATTCTCGAAAGTAGAAAGGTCCGAATTCGACACACAGGATCAATAACAATTTGTCTCGAGATAAACGCTATCGGGCTGCGAGAGATTGAGATCGATAGCGAGCGGAGGTGGAGACGCTCCGAAGGATAGCCCCCGGAACTGTAGACGGCAGAGATGGAGGAAAGGACTCCGATGTGGCCCCTTTGCGACTTCTGCGAGAGCAGTTTGGAGATGGAGTGGCTCGTTGCGCGAGGAAAGAGAGGCGGAGACCAGAATTCGCGCTCTTTCGCAGAGAAACGCAAACGGCCCTGGCAATTTGCTTCGAAATCTCTCCCCTCTTATGTACAAGGTGTCCCTCCGCGTGTCATTAAATTATTAATAGACTATAATTACATTCTCTACAATATTTCAAGTCCAAAAGGTCTGCTTTGGCTTTTTTCGATCAAAGCGAATCCGGATTTGTTATCGAAAAATAAAAATGAGCCAACTAGAAGGTACGGCATGACAATGAGCTTGTCGCGTCGCACGACAACAGCAATGTTTGACAAATAATCAACGAGCTAAAAAACCTCTAAATTCTATTTAACATATTTTATGGATCTTATATAAATGGGTTGTGAGACACCCCGTATACCGAGCCAAAAAAATACAAACTATAGAGACAAAGAGGAAGAATCTTGGCCCTCGCATCTTTCTCGTTCCCTCTCGTATATTCTTATTTTTCTTTTATCCCTTTCTTCCTCTTATTTTCCTTTTTATTTATTTTTATCGTACAATGCTCGTCTCACCGTTTTCCCCCAATTCGCTTGTTTCTCGTCGCGATATTCCACTGCAAACGGAATTTTCTAGCACCCCGCGATAATCTTTATCTTGAGTTCTCGCTCGATCTTATTTCAAGCTTCTTTTTTTCTCTATTTTATCCTGTCACACTTTTTCAGTTTATACGTCGTTCGGAAAAGCGTAAAAGAGGCTTTTCTCGTTCTTTCCATGCCGACACATTTTTTTCAGATTACGATTTATTACGTGAGACGAACAAAAATTCACTGTATGCAACTGAAAAAGTGAAAAATCTTTTGAAAGCCCATGGACGGGAATTTTTTCATATTTTCTTGTGAAATATGTAGACTCGCTCGAAAAAATTCATTCCCTTTTCCTTTGAAGAGCGATCATACATGTATATTTTAAATAGCAAAGAGATTTGGAAGTTGGTCGGCATCAATGAGTCTCTTTTCGATAGTGCGCGCTCAGTCCCTTTCGCACGAATAAAGTTTACCAATTTTGCGAGAGCGACGTGTGTACTTTTTCGAAGAAACAATTTTTCTCTCGACACACACTAATTTTCGAGTGATACTTCCATTTATGCTGATTAGTTACAGGAATACTCACGTCCTTCTCTCTTCGGGCTGCCTCTATCCCTCTTGGCTCTCTTATTCGACTCTCTGCGGTTAAACTTTTCTCCATTCCGCGCGCTATCCTCTTCTCACCATAGTATAGATGCGAAATATATAACGTTCCGCCTCGTTCCTTTATCCAAGCAGCTTTTCCTCTCTCCCGCCCGTTATTTCAGCTTTCATGTATGTTTAATTCGTCATTTTTTAAATTCCTCTCGAGCGCCGCCTCTCTATTTCCTTCTTTTTCCTCGCGGCAGGAATTCTGCAATTTCGTAAGTATCGCATTAAAAGCTCGAGTCCTAGGATGAGGCTGGTTTGCCTTTAATTTGAAATATACATGTCCTCTGCTAGACGAGAGATGGCTCGCTTTTGGTGGTCCGTTGCTTGATGAAAAAAGGCACGTGTATAGGTAAGAAGAAAAGGGTATATATAAAGAAAGAAAGAATAAAAGTTGAGAGGGAGGGAAACAGAGATAGAGAGAGAGAGAGAGAGAAGATATATATTAACTTGCACCGTGGCCGGACATGTTTTTCGTCCCCGGCAGTGACGCTGCGCTCCTTAATTATATATGCGAGAAAGGATCGCTCGTTCGCTGGCAGTGTCTCTCCTTGTAAGATATGCTATGTATATCGACGCGTCGCTCTCTTTTATTTGCATGCTTTCCCCGTTGAGTCCCGGGCCACGATAAATTCAGGTCGCCCGCCCCGCCGCCGACACCCCCGCGATCTTTTCGACATCGCCGAGCGCGTTTCTTTTCTTCTCCCGCTGCGCGTATTCGCAAATAAGACCGGGATAACGCTACCCCGGGCGAGACGTAAGAGCGAGCGAGAGAGAGAGAGAGAGAGAGCAGAGGAATCGCGTCTCCTTGCCGCGCGAGATCCCAGAGAGACCAGACCTTAAACAAAAAGGGCTAACGAAATTCATTCCCTAATACGTCCGTTCTCGGCGAGCGCTCGATGTCTAGAATTCGTTCGCGCCAAAGATTCATGGTAAAATCGTACGAGAATTCGATCTCTCTCTCTCGAACTTGCCGGCTACTTCTCCCCTGCGTGTTTATTTGTGTCTGTCTTCTCCCTACAAGTCGATCTTCCGTTAAAGGGTCGAGAACTCGAGAACGTTGCGCAGGTGCTGCAGGGAAATTCCTACGAAGCGAGAGGAGGATTCGAAGACGGGAGTACCTCTTGAGTAACATTATACGTGAACGAGAGCAGAGAGAGGGTATATAGTATATACGCGCGTATCCGTGCGAAATCTATTTAACATAATGTACCGATCGAGAAGAGGGAGAATAAAAGATAAAAAAGGACACATTCCTCGTCAAAAAGCAACTTTATTCTCCGCGGTAAAAGAGAGAGAGAGGGAGAGGGAACTCTAAGAAAAATTCGACATTCAACGAACACACTTCGCGAACTCAATAACGCGACCGTTCAATTTTCTTCCTTTCCTCATTCCTCTCTCCTCGTTGCCCGGATGAAATATATGTCTGTATACACGTCCGTTCTCGCTTATACACAAGCTTTTCACATTTTTTTAGCCCGCTATGAAAAAGTGACGGCGAGTTAACCGCGAGAATGAAGTTAGAGCGGAGTAACGCGCGCGCCAGAGAGGATCCTGGATAATAAGAGAGTCAGAGCAAACGAATATCAGAAAAAAAGGAGGGGAAAAGGAAGAAACCCTGGGACAGCAGAAACGAGAGAGAGAGAGAGGACGATGGAAAAAATAAGAGAGCGAGAGACTCCCCGGTTCGGGACGAGCAGGCGGACCTCGACGACCAGAGGACGATTCACGGGCGAGTAGGTAGCGGCGAAATTTCACGAGCAATGCCAGAGATAGCAGTCATTACGCCAATTCGTGATGCAAATTTATGATGATTCAATATTAAAACAGATGAGAGAGAGAGTCTCGCGGAGGGAGCCTTCCAAGCGCGCACCCTCCGCTTCATCCACTCCTGTGTGTTTCACACAGAGAGTCTGCTTCTTCGCTGCATCGTCCGTTTCTAGAGTGGTTTTTCAACCTCTCTTCCTCTCTTCCTTCCGCTTCTTTTTCTCTCGGTCCGTTCCATCTCGCTTTTTTTATGCTACCTCTCTCTCTCTCTTTCTATGTGTACATCTCTACCGAGTATGACCTCTGCTACCGAAGAATATAATTTTTTTGCTTCGAAACAAAGTAACACGTGCGCCGCTACGAGGTCTCGAATCGAATTAAAACGCATTTCTTCTCGCTCAGAAATAATTCATCCGTTTTCTTGCATCAGTAATTACTCTCGTTGGGCGTTATTGGAAATGGGTTATCTTTCGTCTTTCGTAAAACAGAGAGAAAAAGTTGGTGCAAGACTCGTTGGTATATGTATAATTTCAAAAATTGAATCAATTTTATTCTCTTCGAGGGATATGTCTATTTTTCGATCAATTTTCTGTTCGGATTGCCCTGGGTTTAGCGAAATAACAGGAAAAGTGTAATTGATGTGTACACCCGCGGCGAGATTTACTCACCCGATATCTTTTTCTTCTCTTTATCCCCTCGCGTCGGTGCACAACTGCGAAACTTCTCTATTCCATTCTCATTCATATTTTTATATGTTTACAGGAGGGCTTGTACGTGCGTTTCCATATTTCGCCGGATTCCTGTCGGCTTTTTTACTATCGAACAAACCTTTCGCCCGATGAATCCGATGGATTGAAAGATATAAACTTTATGGCGCTTTTCCAATTCAACCGATGCATTTCCAATCCCGATTTCACCGCAGAAAAATGCCCCGGTCCGCGATTCTCCTTTTTTTCCCTCTCGCGCACATACATAATGCAAATGAATATAAAAAGGAGAATAAAATCGACTTTGGAACATTCCATTTGCCTGGAAAATTTCATTATCGTATGTATACCGGCGAAGCAATCCCTCTGCTGTTAAATATTCTATCCAGCACACTTTTTCACCAATTTGTCACGATTTTTCAATTAATGGCAAAAAAAGAGGTGCTCAGTAACAAAGCAGCTCTAAAAAAGTGTCAAAAAGTTTCGAGATTACAAATTGACACACGCTGAATTCACCAATCACCGAGCACCGACGCGCGGTCGAAACGATTTATCGGAAGGCCGTTTACAGGCGAAAAAAGTTGACGAGCCCGGACGGATAAAAATGCATTTTTGATTTTCGACAGCAAAAGGAATAGAGAAAAAAAAATTAATAAAGTCAAGGAGGAAACAAAAGGTTCGGTGGTTTTGTAAATTTTAATCTATATGTTTTGATTTTTTTTTCTCTTGTAGCAAACGAGCTTGTGACGTAAAAGCTGTCAAGTGTTGTCTATACGGCTCCGAGTGCGAGAACAGAGCTATAGAAACTCGTCGCTTTGTGAAAGAAGATGAAGAGCAATTTGCGTATGTACGAGAAAACGTCGACTTTGTGTTTTCACACTTTTGACAGGATTTCGAAAATTTTTTCATTAAAAAAAAAAATTATGGAATCAAGTAAAAATCTCATGGAATTTCGATTCTCGTCTGTAAGTTTTTTTTTAAATCTGGTATAGTGTCAAGTTTATTATTATTATTTGAAATTATATATTTGACAATTTTCATTTGGCGAAATAAACAATTATTTAGCACATTTTATTATATTATTTTTGGATGTTCGGTAGAGAGAGGAAAAACGATAAAGCGAAGCCAATATCTGGATAAAATGGCTCATCAATCACGAAGTTCTAAACCGATCGGCGAAACTTGTCCGTGCAATGAGAACACTTACCACTGCCGGTCTCGTTTCGCCCGGAGGCTCTCGATCTCTGGAACGAGGCTGCCGGTTATATCGGGAGCGCATCAACAGAAGCGTGTCGGAACGAATATCTGAGCTCTCTCTCTCCAACAGTATAATATCTTCGTGACGGAGGGTGCCGCGAGTCAGCGAGGAAAAGAGATTAATGGAGGAAATTAGTATTCGTCGCCGTACGCTCGAATTACGGAAAGTTATCTCGGGAGGTGAACGCGACGAGAAGGAATAAGAGTGCGAGAGAAAGATGTAATTGGGAGAGGGAATGCTCTCTTTCTCTTCTGTCACACTTCTCACCTTTTCCCTCTCTCTCTCTCCCCCGCACTTTCTCGCTCTTTCTCCTCTCCTCCCCTCGCTTCGCGGACACACTCTCCTTATTTCCTCGCGACTTTTTTTTCCCGATTCGTTTCTTTTCCTCTTTTATTTTTTCATTCTCCTCGATCTTTCTACTCCACGGTCGTCGCTATATTCCAGATCCATATTACCCGGCTACTTGAATAATACGGCGATTTATTTTTCCCACGTTGCGATCGCTGATTAAGAGAACCTCGGGCGTGAATGGCGAGAAGACGGCCGGCCGAGCGAAGAGACTCCGCGAGATGCACCGAAGACTCTCTCGGCGAAGACCCTCCACCGCGACGATGAGCATCAGGCACCGGGCTATATCTGTATTCGATTTTTCCCGAGGCCGGTATTTGTGTGTGTGTTTGTCCGAAAAGCGAGAGTGAGAGGAGCGAGACGGACAGGACCTCGCGGAGCCTCTAAGCGGCCACTAAATTTCGGCCGGATCGTCCGTCCAAGTTATTCGGACCTCGTTAATTCCCGCGACCGGTGGGGCCCCCGGGGTTCCCCCAAGCTCATCTTCTCTCTCTCTTTCTCTCTTTTTCTCTCTCGCTCTTCATCTTCTACTTCTCTCTTTCCGTCTCTCTTTTTTCTCTTGCTTCCTCCGCGGTCGCCCGACGAATTATCCTTCTCGCGGCTCTCTCCCATGGAAATCGAACGACATCGAATTCCTCGCTCGCTGTTTCGAGAGATAACACGCACGCACACCGCGCCGTCCACTCGGTTTTCTGTATTTCTATTTTCGTTCCGATACTAGATTCCTTTTTATCTTTCATTTTTTTTTTATTTCTCACGTTTTTTATTCTTCGTTTTTCACTCATTTCCTCCTTTTATTCTTCACTCTTCACTTCGCATATTTTTCTTTTATTTCTCTTCCACCGCGTGGACTCTTTTCTTTTATTTTTATCGCTTTGTTTCGTGTATATTTTTTATTCCCGGTCGTTTTGTATCTTATCGTTTTGACTTTTTTGTAGCCGCGGATCAAGGAGAGAAGCGCAGAGTAGAGAATAAAAGAGCGCCAATGTATCTTCGGCGAAGCGCGGGCAATCTCTAATCACTCGATTGGAATTTAATTCTTTAATTAAGTGTCGGATATCGGGGTACGATATGATATACCTATATATACAATATGTAGGAAGGGGCCGAGTAATATGGAGGAAGAATTTATAGCGGGCTGCGCGGTATATTGTGCGCTCTACGGCGTAGGAATAATCAGAAAGTCTTTAAGGGATTCGCAGTGAAAGAATAACGACGAGGCAAGCGGCGACCACAGGAACAAATTGAAAACAAATTGTAAGCAAAGACCCTTTCCTCTCGTCGCTCCCTTTGCCCCTGGTTCTTCTGCAGTCTTCCTTTCGTTTCAGGCTGTGCGCGACGATGGAACTGTGTTGGTCTCGAGAATGTTCCTCGGTAGAAAATTGTACAGGCGTGGCCGGTACAGCATATAATGGAAGGGTGAGAAAGTAAGTGGGTATGGCGCTGAAGAAAAAGAGGAATATAAATAAAAAGGAGGAAAATGCGGAGAAACGAACGAGAGGCGGGGAGAAGGACGAGAAAGGGGCTAAAAGAGATTGGGGAAGCGGGCACGAGTTCTCTCTGGTCCGCATCCGGGGGGAAAAACAAACTGAAAAAATGAGCGAGGAAAAAGTATCCCAGCCAGCAAGAAAGATTCGCTTCAAACCATCAAGATTTACGACCTTGCGACGTTAATGAGAATTTCAACAACGGGGATATACACGTTTCACTTTTGGACTCAATTGAAAATTATTTTTTCAATACTTTTCGTAATTTTTAGCCTCAATTTTGATTCACTATATACAGATCGTCATCTTATGTGACAAAAATAATTTTATAAAACGCTTTTAAAACCTTTTTTTAAAAAACATTTTGCATCTCAATTATGAAAGCGTTCTGAAAATGGAAATAGTTTCTCAATATTTTTCGCAATTTAATCCAATTTATAGGCTTGCCACACAATATATATCCTCCATCTCGTACCTCTCACCTCTGCAAAATATATATTTGCCGATTTCCGTTTTCTACGCTTACGGAGAGAATTTTTTAAAACATTCGCAAATTCTCCGATAGTTTTTTTTCTTCAAATATTTTGAAAAATAAACGCTTCGGGAATAGATGGATTCTCAGCGGGATTTGTGACTTTTGGCCGATGGTGTATATCGACGAGAGCACTAACTGGAAATTAATTCTTGCAGATTCAATCCTTTTCTATGGAGCATCAAACGAGATGTTTGGCCTCGGGATACGTACATTCGCGTACACGTGTGCAGGGAAACGCAATAGTCTATAGAAAGAGCAAAAGAGAGAGAGAGAGAGAGAGAGAGAGAGAGAGAGAGAGAGAGGGGGAAAGGGGTGAGGCAGGTCGGAGAGAGGTAAGGACAGAAAAAACGAAATCGTTATTCGGTGCGCTCAGTGGTGCACGAACCGTTTGATAGGACCGCCCGCGGCGAATAACATTTTAATCCCGAGTTCGGGGCCACCGTGCTTTCGCTCTTTCTTCCTTTATTATCGAGCACTCTCTCGCATGCGGGTACGCGAAAACGCCCTTTTAACCGCGTTTCTCAGCATTTACACGGGCACACTACTCCCATCAGCTTTTTTGTGCTTCTCTCCCACGCGGAAATGAGAATATCACCAGACAAGCTTCGCTGTGGATGCATATTAAAAGTGTACAGAAATAAAGCGAAGTCCGGAAACGTTTCGACAACAGACGTCGGCTTCTTCGACTCGCATTCAACCAATCTCATCTTTCCCACTTTTGTTCCCAATCAAAAATATATCTTCGTCTGGTGCATGTTTTTTTAAAGTTTTGAAATAATATATCACCGTTAATGCACGATCCCTGTTGATACTTTCTGCGAGGTTGAATGGAGAGGAAAATGTAGATAAATTCCACAATGAACATCGGGAATAGATAACGAATCATAAAAAAGGGATTATTCGTTCGCGTTAATGAGGGATAATGAATAAATTCCAAATTTGCGCTTGGTTTAGACTCTTCAGAGTCGAAGCTCAATTGATGGAATTTTAAAATCGGTGATTAGGTTGAATGAGAGGTAGAAAAAGTATTTTCGTACTTGCACGAGTAAATGGATTTGCACGACGCGATGGAACTGATATGCTGCGACATCCGGTCGCGTCTCTCTCTAAAATTTTGCAGCTAAATCTTCTCTCGCGGTCATGCACTCTCGCGGAGGAAAAGCTTCGGCGATGCCGGCTAGGACGGGACGCTCTTCGAGACGGAAGTCGAATATGATTTACGATCCGACCACGCGGAGGGAAGGAGATAAATAAAGGGGAGAGAAGAGAGCTCGGGCAAGCGGGAGAAGACGAGCTTGCGAATCGGCTCGCCACAATAATCTCGGTGTACATACTTCCTTCACGAGGAAATAACTTGGATGAACGATGCTGCGCGTTGTCCACTTTGGCCTGTCCTCAATTTACAACCACTAAGATATTGGGATACTTTCGTCTTGGACATGCAGAATGTTTCTATTAAAATTTCAACCCAATAATAAGTCACGTCAGTTTAAAAATCTTAGGGCGTTTATAATATAAACTATAGGCCTCCTAATTGCACGCTTCGAGTGTGCTGACTGTTAGGTATTCTTTTTTTTTCTCGATATAAAATATTGCGAAACACTTTGATTCTAATTTATTTATTTCATAAATTATTTAAAATTATTCGTAACGAATGAATTCATATCCATGGATTAACGAAAATTAAAGAAAAAAAATGAACTTGGTAACAAAACGACCAAGTTCACATATCACCCACCTACTTTATATAAGAGGATTTCCTACGTAGTTTCAACAGTATCATCCGATCATTGGAAATAATTTATAATTACTATAACAACGATGTTATTTGCTTATATATAAAATTTATTTATAAAAAAAACATATGAAATGCATTGAAAAGTGTTAAAAATTTTATTAGTTTTGAGTATGGATGCAGTAAAAATCTAACGTCCCTTTCGTCAAAAAAAATACTTGTCGACAACAGCGTAACTTTTCCATATTTATATTATTTATAAAAATATATGATACATATAGTAAATGCACGGTAATAAAAGTTATTTAGAAGTTTCTTTGAACATGCAAAGATATGGTTCTCACTTTTAAAAATGGTCGCAAATAAGTTGGCACATGTGCTACGCGCATAACTTTTCGAATAAAGCACGGGAGAGGGAGCGTGCAAGCGCAAACAGCTCTTCCGTTACCTCAGGCGAGAAGCGTGTGTATTTTTTCGAGGTCCGGCGGCGCGCTCCGGTGTCAAGAGAGTCGTACAGTATTCTCTCGTAAAAATGTTATTATTTGCGTCTCGTGGTCGAAGTGACGTCGAAGCGAGCTCGCCAGTATACCTGCTACAGTTCTGACCCCGTCTCGTCGCTTTGTTGTGCTTATAAGTCTTCGCCATATACACGTCGCAGAAAAGCGTACCTATACGCGATACGTGACTACCAACATGGCAGTCTTTTTACCTCGCTCCTGAGAATACGGCGTGTTTTTCCACGATTCATGCCTTGGATACACGTTAAACATTTTTTCCATATTCAGAGACAATAAAAACACTCGTTTCAATTTATTTTCATTTTCTGCTTTCTTTTTCAATTTTTTTTTATGTTTTACAGTTTTTTATATTTTCTGTACATGACGAGAATTTTATGTGAAAAATTACTATAGTGCGCCCAATTGTCGCATACACATATGCGACTTACAAATATATATATACTTGCTTTGTTATTTACAATACACGTACTATTTGAAATTTATTGATGAAATTTATGAAAAGTTGATTGGAATTTGTTCAATGATTTTTTTTATTATTATCGAGCATAAAAATTATAATGAAAACATTCAATTTCAAATTAGTAGATCAGCACACACATCGGCGTTTGGTGAAAGACATGCGTCTCACAATGTAATTGAGCACCGAAAAGCATTTAGTGACAATCAGGCACAGAATAAAGTGTCAATTTAAGTAATTTAAAAAATTTACTATCACTTCAAAGTATAAGAACACATGATATGCAAATCATCTGAATTGTTAAATGAAAAGTTTGACAATTTTCAAATTGTAACTATAATTATATATTTTCGAATATGAAAATTCTCTGCCTGTACTTGTATATTTTTCGAGATTGCTCTACTTTCGAGATAATTACTCTTATTCGTACTTTGATATTTCATTTAAAATAGAGCCGAGTACATTTTTTTCAAGCCGATAATTCGTTCTGTAAATGTTTCAAGGCACTCGGCAAATGAGCCACGAACTCGAAGACAAATTTACGTATATATATATATAAGACGATAATCTTATTACGGGGCTGTATTAGTCTCCTTCCTTTTTCTTCCGCTCTCTCGCTCTCTTCTTTCTCTTTCTCCTCGTCCCTCGAACTTTCATCTGCATACCTGGAGGGCACCGTTTCCCTTATCCGTTTCTGTACAGCTTCTTCTCAGGGACACCGGACCGATAACATCTTTATACTTTCTCATATACTTTTACGGTCCCGTCGAACGTTTAACCGAAATACAGTCGTAACGTACAACGGATGTTCGCGAGGCTTTATGTACATTTCGCCTGCCCGTTTCTCTCCAACGCGATCTAATACACGTCCTTAAACGTATATATATCAGAAGATTACCGCCCAAGAGTTGGGCAATGAAGGGTAGAAAAGACTGAGAGACCACTCTGCGAGTCATAGAAAAAGGTCTCGCGACCTACAACTCATCCACCCGATAAACATTTTTCGTTTTATGAAAAGCTTTCTTTCGCGAGATGCAAAAAACGTAATATATTATCGCTTGCGCATTAATAATACGGGCGTAAGTCTCGTTTTCATTTTTTTTTCTCTACACTTATTAATTATATATTTTAAACGATAAAATGTAAATCTTCTTTGCCGAGCGATAAGTGTTTAAAGACTTGATGCGATAACTGCTATCAGGTCACCGAAATTGATTTTCTCGGTACGTTGAACGTGGCCGGAAATACTGTGTCTCGTCAGAATGAATATTGCAGAATTATTGCATGAAAAAACAGGAAGATATTCACCGGATTCTCGTTGTTGTGATTCGCCAGGTCGCGATCGATCAACGTCGGGGCTTGATTAGTGACGAAATTGCAGACTTCGGTTCCAACTGAATGTTTGAAATCCCGGAGGATCAGTGCAATAACTCATCGACGATTGTCTTATGGAGGTCAATCAGTCGTAACGATCCCTGCCAGTCATTCTGAGAATACGTTTACGTCGC
The DNA here is from genome assembly GCA_030522545.1 of Cremastinae sp. A BG-2022a. Classification (NCBI taxonomy): domain Eukaryota; kingdom Metazoa; phylum Arthropoda; class Insecta; order Hymenoptera; family Ichneumonidae; species Cremastinae sp. A BG-2022a. Next base: position 59,446 of record JAPYYW010000158.1, on the reverse strand, counting down.
TCGAGCAAACTCACGATGTATATGCAATTTTTCAGGAAAACTCTGTGTGTTGTGCTTGACAAATTCCGTCCGCAATGACCCGTATTTATGCAGATCCTTGCATCCGTTTACAACGAACCAGAATTCGTCAATTCAGTTACGACAATAAAAGTTTTAAAAAATAAAATAACGATATAATTGAACAAAAAAATGTGCAACGAGCCTTCAAACATGACATTCTGCATTGAATGAACTTTTTTTCAAAATTCACTTTTCAAAATCATATCATCTTATAATTTTTTTTCATCGTCGTGTACAAAGGGTTGAATATTTTATTAAACGATAGAATGGCGTATACGCGACGTTCGTAACGCTAGAGCGTAACGTAAGAGGTGAGAAGGTTGGTTGTCACTCAGCAAAGGAAAGATATGCTCGTGGATATTAGACGCTGCGAGACGGTTGCACCGAGAGTAGCGCAGAGATATGCTCATGACGCGTAATAGAATTAAGCGCGATACGTACACGAGAGTGAACCAATAAACTGCCGGTATACTATATGGCATTAGGCGACGAGAGTACACATAATAAAATATTCATGCATCCCTCCTTCTCATCGCTGCGTCTTCTCCCTTCGCTTCCGTGCATTCTTTTCACCAAAGCATACTTCGCATATTTATACGTATACGTATATATACACGAAGGAATAAACTACCCTTGTTTATGGTTCAGTCTGCTAGCAAAACCCTCAAAGAAATAAAACCTTATTTTCTTGAGACACGCTCGCTACTGATGATTCACCGTGTGTTTATAAATTCATTTGCCTGTATATCATGAAAATTGGATACTCGATGACCGGATTAGTTACGCTACTGCTGTCTAAATCATCTTTAACTCATTTTCATACATTTATATTGTATATATGAAGGCTCATTAAAAAAAAAGTTGTTCTGGTAGACTCATTGAAATAATAACAGCAGAGTATAATAGGTCTTTTTGATTTTTATTGCAAATGTTATAATTTTTTTTGAAAGAAATATAGGAGCGTTAAAAAAATTATTCGTGGTGAACCGAACGTGTTGTACTCACTGTACATTCGCCGGTACGGCTCGTCAAACGCGACATTAATTTTCTTTCCTTATTTTCATAAATCTGTCTCACTCCAATATTCATCCCTCTCACTTTTATACTTACCGCCCTTTAACTCTTTTATCATACTGCACTCTTCAACCCCTAATGGGAAACCTTAATCGAGCTCATTCACTCTTCCTTACGTATATCCGCGTCTCGCCAAAATTGCAACAACTCGTAAAAAAGAATCGTAAAATACTTACACCGTATACTACACAAATTATTCCTAGCATTCATTCGTCACGGTTTATCCCTAATTTTCTAGATTCATTTTTATATTAGGAGTTTCTTTTATTTTTCTTTACTTCGTTGCCACGCTCGGCGCTCGACTCGCTTAATAAGCGCCCATCATTGACCCTTACTTTTATACTCAACAAATTATTAATTAAACAGCGTCAAAATTGAAACAAATGAAGAGGTTTGTGTTAGTTTATGAAAAAGTGAGGAAAAAATCAGAATTTACTACGAGATATATTTTTTTTCTCGTAATATACGCAACGGAGATTTTTATACAAAACGCGTTTATTATTCACGATGAGAAGAATGGTCGAGAAGTGATCGAGGAAACGTTGGTAGAATTTGCGAAAGCTTGTTTCCCGTATTTCCGAGAAAAATCTGGCTCGAGTATCCTCAAAGCAGACTCCTCCGTTGCGCTCACGCCGCGGCAATTCTTATTCAAATTCAATTATTCAAAGCGCGCAACCGTAATCCCGGGGAGGTCCAACATGCACACACGCATATAACGCGTGCCGGATAATACTCGACAAGGATTCTTGAACACCTTTCGCTTATGTACTTGCCGGTAATGCCGCATTGGCTGAAGAGAGATGGAAAAGTGAAGTGCGGTGGTAACGAGAGATACAGATATTATATGAGGAAATAAAGCTCGCAAGATGAACTGAATTACTTACACGATCATTCAACACATTGAGTCCAAACTCCATGAAAAAATTAATTGCAACTCCTTGGTTTTTTTTTACAATATTACACAGGTTTAATTCAAAATAAAAAATTTTCAACATTTTATAATCACCTTGTTCTCAGCCACATTATACTTTCCTTAAATATTTTATAAGATTATTTCATTTTAAGTAGATTCGTGCAATTAAAACTAGACAGTTATTTGCAGGTATATTTAATAATTTTGATGTTAGTCTGAAAAAGAAACTAGAATATAATTTTCCGTAGATTTTTGTATAATTTATTCGTGTTTGAATTTTTGAACGATTTAAACGGTGGTTTAGAACTTTTGATCGGGGGTGTATAACTGAAAGAATTGAATGCACGTGTGTAGTACGTGCCACTGGTTCGTGGAAGTGGAAAATTCAGTAAGCTCTGGGAAAGTATCCACGACACAAGGGAAATTCTCGTTGCGCCATTGTTACCTCGCGCGTTGCATTCTCGTGCAGGTGCATAAGATATTTCTTTGTAGGAAGCTCACTTGCTTTTTTCGTTTCGTGCTTTTTCTTGCCTAGCGAGTATCGCCGATGTGTGAAAGTCTCCCACATGCACTGACTGAGAGGTGTTTTCCCTGGTGTCAGCCTCGAATCTCCAAGCTCCAAACTCGCTCCATACCGAACGAAGGAATCCTTTTACCGTACTCCCCTTTAATGCATATTAACCCAGCACTGTAACTCGGTTTCCTCTCGAACCTCAGATTATTTCCTGTCATTTGATCTACTTTCCCATTTTACCTCGACAAGTCATAATGCACTTCAATATATATTTCATTCTATTAATGTAATTTCAATCAATTGAAGTTCTCCTCGACGTAGTTCTTTCTTCATTGTTCCTCGCTCGTTTTTAAAATTATTTTTTCAATACAAATGCTTCCATGGTTACGCGATGCTTCATACACTGTTCAAAGTGCTTCATCTCTGTCAACGGCTTCTGCATTCTCTCATTCACTAACTCTTGATGCATACACTCGTCCCTTTGATCTTTTGAACGTTTGACATGCTTCATCATCATTTCTATCACGATGTATTTTGTCACAACGTTTTCAATCGTATCACTTTAAATTGTCGCTGAACGCGCGAATAATTTACGTTGCACGCAAATGATTTAAAAAACCTATTGTTTGATGTTTACGTTGTGAAGACTCAAAGCTCGAGTGAAAAGGAAACGTTTTGTTTTTGTTGCAATTGCGAGGGTTGATCCTAAACGTGAATTCCAAAGTGAAACATAGTAAGCCTTTTGCGAGTGTTAACATAATCGGCGGAGTCTCCGAGAAGGAGTTTTGAATGGGAAAGCTCGGCAAGTTCGCCGGGAGTCCGGGGAAGCGACAGGAATGCCGCGCGAAGGAGAATCAGGGCGCGCAACCTCGTGCGCGACAGGGACACTCGAGGAGACAAGAGGACCTCCGGGACAAAGCGAAAAGTACTCCGAAGTCGCGCGCAGCTCCCTTGCAACTTGCGACGTGATCCTTGCGGGGCAACTCCGTAATTGAGCGGAGCCTACGCTCCAATGTTCTCGATCTCGATCTTCCGGTCTCCTCCGGCTCTCTCACTTCCTCTCCGCGGCTCTCAGGAGCATCCGAAGTATCCGCAGCTTTGCCGGCAACTCTCCCATAATCGACTCTCGTTCTCTTAATCCTTAATAGCTCGAGACCGCTCCGGAGGAGGAGTTTCGCAATCTCGACGACTGAGAGTCTCACTCTCGTCACTCGACGGCGAAGCTTCGTCGTACCCTTCGTTACTTCCAATATCCTCTGTGTACATCATCCGTCTATACTTTATCAGGAAACATCGATGAAAAATCCAAAGAATCAACATCGCCGAGACTTTTGACAATTGAAAATCGATTGAAAAATCGATCGATTTTTCATATAGAATTCTTCGGTTTATTTTATTATGCCTTTTTTTTAATATCTATATATAGGTACATTTCGTTACGATTCTTTTTTTCTGTAATTGATATAGATTTTACTACTCTCTATTTCCTATTTTCCTATATTTAAAAAGACATGAATCTTATTATAAATTAATCGGAATAGAGCGTATTAGGCGAGGTTATATGAAATATGCGCCTAGAAGAATTGCAAAATATCAATTCGAATTTGTCAAAAAGGAAAAAGCGGTCGCGTTGCTGCTCGTATATATTTAAATTTGTCTATATAAAGCTAGATAGCAGATTTTACACAAGATTTATCATTTTATGACAAAAAATATTTCTGGCCTCGATTAATATATCTCAAAATGTAATATATAATTTTCTCTAGAAACTAAGTATAATGGACATAATCTATAAATGTTTAGCACTACAATAATGAACTTAGCTGTCATTTTTTTATTACGCACAGTAAAAAATCAACCATACTTTTTTGAATGTTTTTTTTTGTTCTTTTAATTTTTTGTACAATTACTCAGATAAAACGCACTGTGATTTTTGATATATAAATTATAAAATTACACTGAGTTGAAATAAGATAATGTTTACTTTACCATTTTATCCCACTGTAGCATTTTATCTGTCGTTTTATCGGCAAATTGCCAATTAATCGAACGAATTTTTGATGAATACACTCTGTATTTTCACGTATTACCAATATCACGATTTTTCGATACGATGCACAATTATGCCACACAATATTCTTGATTGCGCATAATCAAACATAATATCAATTTCTGTCGATATACGTGAACAATGTTTGCGATTTACATGGGGAGATAATAATTCTTATTTGTATTAAAAGCGTTTGTTTTTCCAAGCTCTTGTACTGCGATTACGTTTCTCTCTCTCTCTCTCTCTCGATATGTTTCTCCCTTTTATCATTCCAACGTTTTCGCAGCGTAATATGTATTATTATTCGTGTTTGTTTGTTTGTTTGCGCTGTTCGTTCTTCCTGGCATGGTGCGACGCAGCCACTGAATTTATATTACAATTCTAACCGCCTGTACAAACCCTTATTGCTGCATGTTTCTCCTGAATTTATAAACGATTTCTATTTTCCTGAGATACTATTAATATTGATAAATAATGAAAATAATTAATTATTTGAGAAACAATAACAAGTGCTATTCGAATTTCGATAATTGTCAATATGTATATAATTATTATTAGACACGACTTCCGTCGTTGATTTATTCCAATTTTATCGTTTAATACAGAGATTTTCTATTTAATAATATAATATAAAAAAAGATGAAGGGTTTCACATTTTATACGAGTATACGACCTGATAAATTAAAAAAAAAAATTTTTCGATCTTCTTGAATTGAACGTTCGGTCTATTATAAAGGAAGGACGAAGCTCAATCTGTCGCGAGAGAGCCAGGCAGAATGCATTCGCGAATTTTGCGTGTACAAGGTTGCCGTGTGGAAAAAATAAGAAATAAGCGGAAAGAGGAGCCGGGGCGTTCGCGGGCGTGTCTGTGTGTGCATAGAGCGGCATGCGGGTGGCCACCGTGGTTTCCTAAGCCGGCGCAAAATTACACACTATACAGATATATAAGGGGAAAGAGGAGAGGGTACGACCCTCTCGTTCCTCCCGCGGACCGAGAGGCAGCAGTCGGCTCCTTGTGTTCTTCTCACTTTTGGGCTCGCTCCTGCGCCTTGTACACGACGAGCGAGGAATGAGAACGCGAGAGGGAAGCATGATGAGGGAAAGACGTACAGAGAGAGAGAGAGAGAGAGAGAGAGAGAGAGAGAGACAGGGAGGAAAAAAAGGAGATAAAGAAAAAAGGAGAGAAAAAGAGAGGAGGAGAGAGAAGGAGGAAGAAGGGCGAAGGCGAAAAGGTGAGCCCGCACAGTCTTATTTTTTTGGCGGTTCTTTTATAAGACCCCACCCACCGGACCGCCAATCAAAAGCGAGTAAAACGTAAAAAAGAAGAGCCTGGAAAGCAGGGGAGAAAGAAATCAACGACGGCAGCAAGCAGCAGCCGGTGGTGGGTCTTTCGGTATGTAAGAGAGAGCGTAAAAGGGCATGCCGAAAAATTATTGTCCTCTCACGACGTTTCGATATATACATATATCTCTTTCTCTCCCTCTCTCTCTCTCTTTCTGTCTCTTACGTTTTACCGCAAACGTATACGCGGTTTTGTAGAACTGCGGGAGGAAAAGGAACAAGCTCGAGGACGAAAAATCGAGGCAGCCGCTTCGATTCACCGCACACTTTAACCACCGATTAGCCCTCAGCCATGCAAACCGCATTCTAGCACTAAAACTTATCGATATGTACCCTCGAACTGCGAAAACTTTCACTCAACTCCTTCCTATCCGGGCTCTCTCGCTGAACCAAAAATAAAAATTAGCTTTCCGAAATAAACGCAACGACTGGCGATACATATACAATTCGGATTATTTGCAAAAAAAAAATCGTGGTTGAGAATATTTCAAAAAAATTTCGGCCTCGTTATCGTTGCGTGAGCTGTATACTGGACTACGAGTTTTTTTTTTGTACGAGGAGGTAAGAGGAGAAAGGGCGCTCGAGATGCGAGAACTTGAGAAGACAAGAGAGAGGGAGCGAAAGATGAAGAAAAAGAGAAAGAAAAAGACGTTAACGAGGCGGTGCGCTTGGATCTCAGGCTTGGGAGGACAGGATCTGACAAAATTTGATTTTTTTTTATTCGTATCAAGAGAGAGACTTTCCATGCAGATATGAGCAACTTTCGTTTTAACTGTGAAATTCGAAGTGAAAAATTGGAAAAATTTTTTGAAAAATAAGAAAAATAAAACAGAAATTTTTTTCATATAAAAATATAAAAGATTATTTCGAATCTAGAAGTACAGAAAGGGCAAAACTTTTTAATATATACCCCTCGTGTTTTCTCGCGTTATAAAGTTTACGCCTGTGTGTGCGAGGTTTGCGCGAGCGTCCGATCTCAGCGAGAGCGAAGAAATGATCATTATAGTTGGCAACCGAGGAGAGCTGACCATTTTAGAGCCTGTGGAAGCCGCCGTGTAATTTTCCACCCACTAAAATAGCCATCGTAACCCTTCCCACCTTGTCTTTCCCTCGTTTCGAGACTGATCACTCGTGATTATCGGCAAATAAGGTATGATGAAAAAAAAAGTTTATCTTTTTCTACCTTCTCGCGAAACGAGAGGAACCGCAAAAGAGACGAGGCTCCAGCAGACCCGGAAGAATCTCTCGTAAGCTCTCTGGGAATTATTTTTAAACTTATACCGTTCAAACACACGCTTCATATATATTTTTAAAAATTTAAATACTGAATATTGAGATATAAATGCAAATATTAAATTGTAAATTTTTATTTTTTGAATTCAAATTCAACAAGAGTGGAAAGACTGATTTTTTCATCAGTTTTTTGGATATTTTAATATAATTTCTACATTTTACACCAAACGGTGGGAACTATATAGACCAAGAATGATGTTAAATTAACACCATTTTAACAATAGATTTTTTAGAGTACCCCTTTCGATTTTGTCAAAAATCTTCAAGGCATGATAACTTTTCAAATTATTGATATATTAACATTGTTTCTGCGCCATTCGCTTCGTTTTGCAAAAATCTCCACAAATCACTGTCAAATAAAATTGATTTCGTTAAGATGTAGATAGATATCGCAAATTGTAATTTTCATGGGTCTACAAAGACCTAGTATGAGCAAAAGACGTCGGATCGAGTAAAATTTTGAAATGGAAGGAAAAATTCTTAAGGGAATAGTATATATTATTTTACAATCATTGAGAGAATTCTATAAGTTTTTATGAGTATTTAAATATATATTTATTGATCATATAATGAAAATGGTCAAATAACCAAAAAAAAATAGAAGACACGTGCAGACAAGTGTCTTATATATTCTAGGAAAGTCTTATTCTTTTTTCATGGAAACATCAGAGACAATGCGCTTCTTTAGATGTCACAACGTTACACTTTCGCGATGAGTATTGTGTACCGCGATTTAATTTCTATATCAATAACCAAAAGCGAAAAGCGAATATATAATACACGTATCTGTCATACAGCGTAGTGAAAAATGTGCCGATCCCGTTCGGGGATTATGTTCGTGGATAATGTATCGTTGAAGTGCACTTAAATTCGAGGAGCGCGGGGATAACGAATGTACTTTGGAAGCGAATGCAAACCCGGTTAATATCGGACTCGATATCGAGCGGCGCAGCCATATGTGAGATATTCACGATGAGGGAGAAAGAGAGGATAGAAAGAAATAATAAAAATAAGAGAGAAGAAAAAGGAAAAAGCATGTACGAGAGTCAGGCGCATATCCAGAGCGGAATCTCGAAGTATCGGAAAATATTGCCAGACGCAATTCGTTCCTTAACTGTCTCGGTAAATCACACAATTTGCCGTGTGGCGCAGACTCCACAGATCACGCTGCTGCGAAAAAGCGCTTCCCGGGCTCCTGGAACACCGACTCCCGATTACTGTCCCTTTCATTCTTGTCTCTCTATTCACCCTCGCGTCTCATCCCTCCCAGTCTGCGACCTTATGCTCATAAATATTCCTCCAAAACCTTTTTTCAACTCACACGAGAATACCTGAATATGAAGTGTTTTTTTTTTAATTTCATTCAGTCATTATTTATGTAGAAAAATATTATTATTATTAGAATTTTTATTTTCTCTCATTAATAAGGATGTTCAGAATTATATTTCAAATACACTTTACGAATATAAGGTAAACGTTCCAATATAGTTGGACAATTTTTGCTACATTATTTTTAATATTAGAATTATTTTATTCTCAATAAAATCATATGGATTATTTTTCATATTCAATGAAGTTTATCTTTCACAAGGTTAATTTATTGGAACAAACTCGCTCAACGTTCGAGACAAAGTCGATTTTCTGTCCAACTATTCTAAATATTCCAACGGTCAAGTATTTATTTACTAAAAATATTATCTAAATTTAACACATAAAATGAATTTTGGATCACTAAAATATCAGACAATAGTTTAGATGTGAATTTGAAGCAGATTTTTTTGTTTAAATATTTTTCAAACAACGATAAAGTGTGGAAACCTTTAGCTGTCCAACTATTGGAACGTTTACTTTATCTGAAATTGATGTCAGGCAAAATTTTTTTTTTTAACTCGAAGGTATATACAATTTTTCGTCATATCAAGTCAAATGACGTCGCAACATATTCAATCAAAAGCTGCTTGTTTCGTTGCGTGCTCACGGACTTTGAGCGATCACGCTCAAAAACGCATTTGGCCTGAGTTGAGCGTGCTTACGACTGCTCACGCGGCTTCGCTTCGGCTGCTCGAGCGTTTTGAGCATCGGGATGAACGTAAATCCGACCATAACCACTTCACGTCGCTGACAAGCATCAAATTGAATGACGGGAAACGCTTAAAGCTTTTGCAACCTGAATATACCTCTTTATTCATCATCCATCAAAATAAAACATAATATTTTAATTCAAGTCGGAATATATCTCAAAATATGCACAGTTATAGTTTCCCTCATAGTGCAAAATTATAAAGAATATTTAACATTTTTTTTGTACTAGCATTTTTCATCTTTCTTTGACGTAATTTCCGTGCAAGTTTCTTGAACGGGATTTGATATATTGTAGTCTATATCTGTGTATTTTATTTGTGTAATTTAAAAAATTTTTTTACCTTCATAAAAATGATAATTTGAGAAAAATATTCCAAAGTCTGTGCATAAACCATCAGCGTCGGTGAGGATTTTTTGCGTATGCTACGGAATAATCGGGAACTGACGTCTTTCTGATTTACCCTTTTTCTCCTTACGACTCTACTATTATTGTTATTGCCACATTTCGGTGCATGAGAATGGAAAGCCCGGGGATCGGATCCTGGGGAATCGAGTGCGTCACGCCTTGGGGAAAAAATCCTCGACGTATGCCAGACATGAAAATTCGTATGGTAATGTGTGCGATGAAACAGAAAAACGCGTGAAAAATTTTACTCTTCTGAGCAGAAAGAGATTATTACGAATAACGTGCTGGATTTGTTCTATGTATACCAGAAACCTTAACCCATGTACAAAAATTTACGAAACGACATATACGACCTTTTTCTTATATATATTTCTGAATAAAATGTACCATTTCACTGTCCGATATTCCTGAATTTTCTTTCGAAATTTATAGGAAATTTTCACCCATTTTTTAGACAAGCGTGAATGTCTCGGGGGATTTATTTCTTGGATTTTTATTTTATTCTTTTCAAGGGAAAAAGTATATGACTTCCAAATTCATTTACATATAGATATTTATGTTACATCGCGATTAGAACCTTTTTCGTGATTTCGTTCTCCGAAAGTTTTTCTCGCAGTTGGCACGCTTCTCTGTACGTTAAAACACACACAGACACATGAATATGTGTGAAGAAGGGGATTCATACTTATATGCACTTATTCGGTAAATATACACGAGATTGTATCGGCTTTTGGCACATTTCCCAGTACTGAAGCGCGCGTAAGAATCATATATGAGTAAGGCAATTTGAAAAAATGTCTATACAAGCCTTTTCTTTGAATAGCTGCGAGCTTATTTATTTTTTCATCATTCGATTTCAGTTCCAACACATTCCGTACATTTTTTTCCCCTCCTGATTCGTTTTTCGTGGAAACTGCGAGCAGATTGCCCAACCCGAGGGGGCCGGAGAAAAATCTCGTCCGCGTCAAAGCCGAATCTCCTCGATAGAAAAAAAAAACATCTTAAATATTATACGAGGAAATTGAAGAGTTTCGACGAGAAAGTTTATACACGCGCTCGATCACGTGACGGATCTTGGAAAAAAAAACGACTGGGATAGTCGAAAAGAAGATTCGCAGCAGCTTTTTCCGCATTTCGATTTTTTTTTTCTCTCCGTGGATTCGAGAATTACGCGGCAGAGGCGCAGATTTAATTCCGGGGTGACGGCCATCCGGAATTGGCCATGTGAACGATCGCGCGTTATATTTATAGAATTCGCAGAGCGGTTTTAGGAGAGCACGCGATCATGTTTCTCTTATGGGAACTTGACCTTTCGCCAGTTCACTCGAGAGAGAGAGTGAGGAAGCGAGAGAGCGGAGATCGATAATGCGCCGAGCGAGGCGTACTCCGCGAGTGAAGGTGATACGAATACCTGGCATGGGCGGTGTACTCCGGCACCACTTTTCTTACGTTCCCGCTGTATATACATAGACACACGATCCGTATTTATTTTATGGAGAAACGTTCGACGTCGCTGCCCGACGTTTTATGGTAGCCGCGTACACGTTACGAAAAATAAATCGTTTCTCCTTTTTTTCTTCTCCTGCGCACTATTTTTCTTATCCACGGGAACGTCTTATCGGATACTAAAGACTTTAATAAATAACCCACTGCGACATAAACGATACGGAGCCGAATTCTTTTTCTTTTCGACAAAAAAAAAAATTGTGATAAAAAATGTTTTCGGAAATATGCAAAAAATTTAGTGAGATATTTGATAATATATGTATCGAACCGCATCGATCTTCTTCGGAAAGTGGATATACAATAAGATTAAGGGACGATGAAGAACGAGCGAGACTTTTAATTAAAAATAGTATCGACCGCACCTTTTTTCGCTGATAATAATCGACGAGACGCGTGTGATCTTTGGCATGTTTGTTCAAAACGCTCGCCGGATAAAAAGAGAGAAAGGCGTCTGGACTATCGCGGGGGGAGTCTTCCTCGAAGTCGGATCGCGGCGTGGGCATCCCGTCAAGGATTCGAAAATACGTGCATCTATATACCTACACTTTCAAAAGTTTTACACTTACTTACTCCAACATGAAAAAGGAATAATATCAACATATTGAAACGATTCGACAGTCGATCGCTGCATATATTTTTTCTCTCGTATACTCGCTAAAAAAACGCATCGCGTTGCGAAAAAAATATGTATCGCGTGAATTTTCCCATGGAGGACAGAATTCCGTAATCTCGAGTCCGAAACTTTTGTCGGACATTGTATGAGGGCAAATGAGAATTGGTTTTATGAAAAAAAAAACAAAAAAAAAACAAAGGAAGGTAACACGGTTCGGCGCCTCGATGCTTCTCCATTTGATATTAGCGCCTGGCTCGACACGAAACCGGACAATGAATCGATATACGCGCGTCGCGTGTATACGCGAGGGCGTATGTGCGTCGCGATGTCGGTTAAACGCGCACTGTGTGGGTAAATCCAGCGAGTTATCCCTGTGTCTGTTCGCTCTCTATAAGCCTATACGTAACACGATTCAGCGTGGTATAGGTCAGATTTAAGCCGCCTTTGATATTTAAATCGGAGACCGCGAGAAAGACTTGCCGGGGAGGAAAGAGAGACAGAGAGAGAGAGAGAGAGAGCGACGGGCAACACGACCACACAAGAATTTACACGTTCTGCACCTTCTGCATCCGCGGTTGCCAGGAACAAAAAGGACGCAGGAGGAAAAAAATGAGATGTGAAAAAAAATGGAATGCGTAAAAAAGAAGGCGAAATACGATTAAAAAAAGGGGATAGGAGTGGATGAAGAGAAGCAGAGGGGAAAGAGAGAAGAACGCGCGCTCGAGACGGAGCCTGTTTCGATTTCGACCGCCACCGCGCCTCGTCGTCGCGGCGTCATTCCCTTATACCATCGCGCCATCATCGCGCCCCCGCCGCCCGATCTCGCTGCTTATTCGCCTCTTTTTTTCTTTTATGTTCATCTTTTTCTGTATCGCTCTCTCTCTCTCTCCCTCTCATTTCTCTCTCGCTATTCTAAACTCGCAGGTATCCCGCGATCTGTCCCATAGAGATAAAAGTATCCCGCGCGAGACGCGAAAATTTATACGCGTGAAATTTCAACGGTTCGAATTTTGTGCATAAATTGACGGATTCGCAGGTGTGTAATGTCCTCGTAAGCGGGCTTCGGGCGTTAATGAGCCAGATTTTGATAAATCATCGGCTACGGAGACGCAACAAATATTCGTATAGTTATATATGTATATATATATACACGCATATAGAGAAATAAAACTCGCGGTGGAGGAATAAAAAGACGCACGATCCGAATTATAATGAGCCGTCGTTTCGGGGTCTTGTTTATTGTGAAATATTTTGGGATGACATTATACTCCTGATGAGCTTTGGAAAAAAAGGTTGAAAATTGAACTTCGAACGAGGCAATATATGACTTGAAATATTTATCGCATGATGAAAAAAAGTGAGTGAAAGAACACACGTTTATGTCCGCATTTCTAGCGCCGCTGATATATCCGACTCGGCCAATTGCGACGTGAGAATGCAGCCTGGGAGGGGAAAAATGCAACGTGCGAGAGAAGGAGCGTGAAGATTCTAAAAAAGAGAGAAAGAAAAGAGGGAGAGAGAGAACGAGTCGCGAGGTTTGTTCGGTGGCTCGTAGCAGCCACCGCCGCGGTAATGAAGTCCTCCGGAGCGTCGTTAACTCCTGTGCAGGTTTTTACGCCCAACGCACAAATGCCATTCGTCGCCTTCCCCGCAGCACACTTTTACTGCATACATGCGCTGTACACGCCGGTATTACAGTCTGGTACACGTGTCTCTCGTTTCTCTCGCCACAAAATTCTCTGGCGCCTCGTACAAGCCCGCAAAATATATACAAGTTTGTCGATAAGCCGAAAAAGGTGAAATTTCGTTGATGCCCGGGATTCGTTACTCGCGTACGTGAAAACGCGTTTCACGTACGTATATGTACGTGAAAATTCGGATACATATGTTTCGGGATACAATGCGCAAAAATTGGCTCGAATAACTAGAGAGAGGTATACAAAAATCTCTGCGTTCTTCGTTAGCGCTCAATCGCGTTGTTAACGCGCGCGCGATAAGCGCTCCCCATAAAAATACTTTTATGATCGGCTGCTCTTTTACGACTACCGCGGGATTCATACCTCCGTATTGATAAATTTGAATAAAAAAAAGCACTCTTTCCAAATTAATTGGCAGCTAATTCGCATATTTTTATTTTTCTACTTTTATTCATCGGCGAATATATATGTATATACATACGAAAATAAACATCATCCGCGTTCGGATGCTTTGATTGCGCTGAGACGGTTTTTTTTTTCGTCGAAAACGATGAAAGTTTGGAAGAGAGAGAGAGTGAGGAGAGCGCTAAAGAAAAATCGGGTATAAGAATGTACCACCGCGATAAAGTGAGTGAAGAGGGCTTGCGTGGCGAGTAAATCGCTCGGGAGAGTAGCTCGTTCAAAAAGTAACCCGAGGAGCGCCGCGCGCGGTGCCCGAGGCGAAATTAAGAGGTATACGGCGAGTCGCGGACTCGACACCTACAAGCCGATAAGACAACGAGTCTACGACTGCCGAGGGCCGTTTACCAAGTACCCGCAGAATCAACATACACCGGTAGTATTCGAGTTAACCCTTAGACCTCGTGTTTTTTCCCTTCCGTGTGTATAACTCCTTTCATTTTCTCTCTCTCTTTCCATCCATCCCTTATTCCCATCCCATTCCCATCTCTCTCTCTCTCCCTGTCACTATCGTTCTTTTTCTTTTCTCCCTGGAAAAAAAAGGAAAAAAAGTTCTGAACGTCGAGTGACTTCCGAGCGATAACGGCGTGCGCCCGGGGGCCGGCAATTCGCTTCCATCCACACACAGGGCGAAAACGGGCGATCTCGACCTTCCGTCCCTCGCCGCTTGTCCCGATGACACACATATATATGTATGTTTATACGCGAGGGAAAATACACGGTGTCTGGGCCTTGAGTAACGCTGCTAGGAAGGATTCAATAAAGCAAAGGGAAACTTTTTCCTTGCTGCAGAAACAGATGCATAAAGATAAAAGGTTTGTATATGTGTGTATATCTAGTTGCCATTTCTCGATTTTACTCCGAAAAAAATAAAAGTAACCGTGCGATATCGCTTCGAAGAATTTTATATTCACGTGTACACGTAACGGGAAAGAGAAATCATTTGTTTTTACTGGAATTCACATCGGTGGTTCGGCAAAAGCGCGCTTTGGGAGTCGGTAACTGCAACCGCAAGCTTCAAATTCACTTTGGATTAGATGAGCTCGTCATGCTCCGTGAATTTCGGGGCTTTTATGCAGCCGGCAAAAATCTCTCTCTATATAAAGCTCCTATTTTTTTCCTCAGTTTTTGCGTGCATTACTTTTTTCTCGTTCTCGCAGCTCTTTCCCGGCCGTTACAGCGGGCGAATCCATTGCTATGAATGTACACGAGTATATCGCCGCGAAGCTTTCGGTGGAAAAGCTCTCTCGCACCGCAGGTGGTTCGATGCCTCGTTTCGACCTTTTCTCGCTCTCCCTCTCTCTCTCTCTCTCTCTCTCTCTCTCTCTCACTATCTCGTATACCTCCGTTCCGAAACTCGTCCCGAAACCGGGCAAACGAACTCGAAGAAGGATGCAACGTTACGCGGGACGGACGAAAACTCGTTACACACGCCTGTGTTTTTTGAATTTACTAACATCCTCATCCTCATGCAGAGTTTTAGCTTCTTGCGCTCGTTTCTCTCTTTATATCTTTTACTTTCCTTCTCTCCCGTTCGCCTCTTTTTATTCTCTCGTATATATACCATCGTCTCTAGAACTTCGCTGGAGCTCTTCATTAATTTTTTTTATTTTTTGTCACCTCGACAAAATACATGTAGTCTATATTCGGAGGTCAAGCTCGTTCTTGTCTTTTTGTAAAAGGGTTATTTTTTATTTTCAATAAAAACATATGAAGTTATATAGTTATATAGATATTCAAGTCGGTGTTTGAGATTTTGAGACAGTCGTACGATGATTGAGAATTCATGCCTATATCAAAAATCTTAAAAAAGGAAAAATGTTTTTTTTTTAAGATCGAACGCTTGAAAAATTTCTTAGCTACAAAATTGGCATTAAAAAGCATGCCCTTACAGACTTTTTAAGTATATAAAATATAAAAATGTAATCTTTAATTTTAGTATTCTCGAATATAATTGCAGTAAAAATAGTACTGTGAAAAAAATTGTGAAAATTTATTCATCTCGACTCGAAAGACACCCTTACAATGCAAAGAGTCCGCAGATTTGTTTATCAAGGGACGAGGTGGTCTGCGGAGAATTATACTTTCTCAGCACGTTTATAATGAACTAATCGAAAGTGAGTATCCACAAATGATGAAAGAGAATCATCGTCGAGCCTTCCGGACTTTAATCTTATCATCGTAGCACCTCGCAGAATTAATGAAAATTTCATACGATGTTGAAAAAAAATGGTCTAGAAGGGGGATGAGCCATAAGACGGAAATAAGAGCCATAATACACGAAATATGAGCGGATTCGTCTCGCGACATCGTATTCTCGATTAACACATCACGAGAGAGCCTGAGCTCACGACCCGATAATCTTTTCCCGTCGACTGTATTACTAATAAGACACACACAGGGCGGTTAGCGCGAGAGAGACCGAGAAGGAGAATAAAGAGAGAGAGAGAGAGAACAGAGGCCGCGAATGCGCGAGACGATTGGCTTCGCAGACTGTGTGTGGCGAATCCTGCAGAAGGAGAGAGAAATAAGAGAGAAAGAGAGTGAAAGAGAGGACGAGAGAGAGAGAGAGAGAGAGGATGGGAGGAAAAAAAGTAAAAAAAATAAAAATAAAAAAAAACAAAGAGAAGAGATAGAGTGAGAAGGAAGAAAGAGCCTGCGGTCTCTCATCTCGATGAGCACAAGGGACAACAAGCTGAGCCGTATAGCACCCTCTCCGTTGAATAATACCCGAGAAAAATTCGCGCACAACCGACAAAGACAGACGAGGCGTATAAACAAGAGTGAGATGTGAGAACGACCGAAGCGGAATATGAGGACGCGAGAGAGACAGGGAGCGAGACGGAGAGAGAAGGATAAAAAATAATATCGGAGGAAAGAGGACGCGCTCGCAATCGCTCGCGCCAGGAGGAAAGGGGAGAGAGGCGTCGTTGAGTGAAAGAGCGAGAGAGAGAGAGAGGGAAAAAGAGCAGGAGTGTATAAACGTGTGTATGTGTATAGATATATAGCCGTAGGCAGCCGCGCGGCCACGCCGGAGAGAAGACCACCCGAGTTCCGAGGTGAGTGCCGGCTACCCTGTAATCACGTGGCCGTGCCGCGAGAGCCGACAAACCAAACGAAAAGAGATAAAGATAAACAGAGATTCGAGAGAGCCTACGAGCTGACGGCAGAGGAGGAAAGATTAAGGAATTGAGCGAGAGAAAAAGAGATGAGAGATAGCGTTCAAATACTATACATATACGTATATATCAATATAGCGAAAAATAAGAGAAGCGAGAGAGAGAGAGAGAGAGTGAGAGAGGGGAGGAGGAGGGCGAAATGAGAAGGAGAAAGAACGAACGGGGGAAAAGTGGGGTAAGCAGGAGGAGAGAAGATGAGATGAGCGAAGCGAGCTGTATATAGAAATAAATGCCGGACTATACGTATGTATATGTACACGGGAGTTGCGATCGCCGTGGGCTGTGCGAAATGGACCGGGGGCACACACGGGAGGAACGTCTCTCGCTGAACGGCAGCGACGACGAGGTGAGTTCGACCCGCGGCCGGCCGCTACCCCTCGTTAAGTATGACGTGCGATCGTTTTCTTCTCCTCCGTTTGCTCTCCTCCCTCTTCTCCCCCCCCCCACCCCCCCTACCCCTTCTCCACGCCCGTCATCTCTTTTGAACTCGTGCACACACGCTCACAATCTCCACCGAATATACAAATGTGTAGCCTCCCAAACGGGTATCATGCAAAACTATATAACGCTCTGTATAGTATACAGCGACAAACAAAACGGATATTTGGATTTTTTTTTCTTCCTTATCGCACTCGCTCCTTTTCTCTATTTCGGCCCTGCAGACACGCCGTCGGGCTGCATTCGAATCCGTGCTATCGACTTTTTTTCAGTCATTATTTTTACAGCCGCAAAAGCTTTTTTGGCATTCTCGTATATGTGAAGCTTTTTTGTTTGCGTATAATATAATGTTGGATGTATGTTGTGCTTTTATTATAACTCTATGCCGAATAATGTATGTATTTAATTCAGTAGAAAAAGTTTTTTTTAATTCCTTATCACTCATCATTTTACTCATTTGAATTATTATTTAAACTGTTTTTAGTGATCTTTTTTTTTTTCAAATTTCAAAATCACGAAAATTTTAGATTTCGTCCTTATATATATCCTTCGCACAAAATCAATATGTAACGTATGTCGTGTATGATTCTTTCATAAATGCATATTGGTATGACCTGGAAAACTCGAATTATTTGAGGGTCAGTCATAAATAATCTAGGGTCGTGCGATTATAATAACGATATTTCAGAACAAACAGAAGGCAGGAACGATACAGTGCTGAGAGATGAGGTTGAGATAATTTATGAACTTTGTGTGTTTATGGCTAAAGGATTTTACTCTCGAGAGAAATAGAGAGAAGTATCCTCGGGCGGAGAGGCTGGACTTGTACATAGTTGAGAAGAAGAGAGAGAGAGAGAGAGCGAGAGAGAGAGAGAGAGCTTGAAAAAGGTTTCACATTGCCATGAGAGGAGCAGGCCGTTCGGATTTCACGAGCGCAAGGAAGGGTTGCAGCCTGGTGGGGATTAACGATAGGTCACGTAATGGCTCCTAGGAAGTGAGACAAAATCTCAGGGAGCAAGAGAATTGGCTCTGGCTGGATCGAAAGAGGAGGAAATGAGCGACTGGAGCGTAAGACCGGCAAAGCCAGAAGAGAGCTAACTGCGTATTTATCCCTCCGAGAGAGAATGAGAGAGAGAGAGAGAGAGAGCACAAAACGGGTGAGGTAGAGAAAGACACGCCGAGAAAGCCCGCTTAGCTTGGTATAATGTCTTCGTTACGTTTCGCGGCAAAAAGTGACGAAGACCGAGGGCAAACTCCGAGAAGTGCGAGAGAAGGGCTCGTGTGACTAACCCGGAGTAATGACTAACACTCGACGTATATATACCCACAAATATTTGGCTGCTGTTACAACTTCTTGCGTCGGGAGTGAAATTTTCACCTCTCGGTGCAATGAAAATGTCACTTTCAGAGAACGAGGAAATCCAACGAAATTTTTTTATCAAAATGTCTATAAATTTAGAAAAAATTTACGACTGTTTTCACACTAAGGTATAGTTCTATAGTTTTATCGTTTATTTAGGATTTTATTGAAAATTGGTACAGTCCTTTTTCATATGTTACGCATATCCGTACCAAATTTTTATTTTCAGTGCTCTTCCATAAGAGTCTGTGCTAAATATTGCCATTTTCAATACTAAATACCTTAAATTCTAGATGGTGAACCTTCTTAAAATTTAGCATAGCTCTTTATTGTACTTCGAAGAAGCTTCCTTTAGTTTGAAAAAAATCTTAAGATTATAATTTTTTTAATTTTCATTTTGAGTATATTGTTCTTGAAACAATTTGCAAAAACTGTCCTTAATTGACTTAAGCTCAATAAAAATCTCATGGTACGTAGATAAATTGAGATAAAATTTTTTGATTTGACTGTACCTATAGAACTACCTCAAGTTTATCCATATACCTCTCTGTAAAAAAAAGACTATAAAATATAATTATGAATGGATTAAAAATTTTGCACAAACGATTATAAAAGTGGTTACGATAAATTTTCAATCGATAATAACGGCAACATTTACTTCTGTCGTCCATAAAAAAACAGCGTGTACCTGTTTACCGTAAATAAAAAATTATACACACGACACTCCCGCGGGTGTGTACGGTATAACGAAGATGTGAAACAATAATGATATTTTGGATCATTTCTAATGCTTCAGTGCTGATGCTAGGATGCTACCTCTCGACAATCCAGGCGCTTATGTGTCACGGAGATCCTCATGCCTTTCTATATAGAGGATATAAAATGTTAAAATATGAATGGTAAACATTAAGAAAGGATATTGTAAAATTTCTTGATTGATTATTCTAATGAGTTTTCATATCCTAAAAAGGTTTTTTATAAACCAATAAAGATTATTGATTTACGACAAAAGTCCAATGACATCAGCTTTTAAATATGTACTGAATTTACTTCAAATAAGGAGTGCATATATTGGATAAATTTAGACACGTTCCGAACAATTTCTTAATTTACATCTCTCAAGATATCATCGAGAATTTATTGAATAACAAGTGCACGTATATATTTAAATCGAACGAAAGATATTTGTGAGAGAATTCAGCGAACAGAGTTATTAATAAGTGTGAATGCCGGGTTGAAATGCTAATAAAAATTCATCGCACTCCACGAGAAATATTCTCTGAGGTTATTAGGTTATTTCTGTTCGAAATATTGTGGAATACGATCGACACCTGATTGGGTACCTGATTTCCATGCGTATAGCTAAGGTAATTTTAGTAGTTATTATACTATACTGTGCCATCTTATAACGGCACATGTAGCATAATAATAGCAAAGAGATCGCATTGCAAATGTGTAACTATGTATGTATGAAATATCATGTAGATTATTATAATTATGCATTTAATAAATAATTTATCACAACCAATGAATAATATGAACAGAAGCACGAGTGAGATTTTTGAGTCGGTGAGTATTACATCCGTAAATTTTATTTCACAGGAAAATTTAGAATGTACATAAAAAGTTTCCATGGTGATTCAGAAATTACGTGCATATTTTTGTGAGTGTAAAAACTTTGACGTTATTTGAAGAAAGTGTGTAACAGGCGATGAAGAGACTGCTGAATCTTTCAGGACGATTCTTCGCATGCATTCCTCGTTAAATGGTACTTCTCTCTTTTCTTGCCGTTGACCACGTACACTTTAACTTTAACTTTAACATCTTCAATCATTAAAAGTTGTACCAGGGGGTACAACTTTTAATGTCGAACATTTAACCATATATTTCCGATACAGTCTTGATAGTACACACTTTTTTATAATTAAAGATATACATGTTATATTTTTTACTCGCATAATGATTTTTTTCACAGTTGAACATACGGACATTGAAATTTGTTAAATAAAAAATTAAAAAAATGGGATACTCCGTATTTCGATCATGTTTGTAGTTCATATTTTTTGTAAATCTTTTTCCAATTTTTCGAAATTTTAGACCGTCGAAAAAATCGTTGTTTGTGACATTCTTGATGTAAGTATGCGAGCATACTCGAGCTAGCTCGACTCTTGATGTGTCTTTCAAAATATACATACTCGGGTGTGTACACGGAGAGAGGGAGAGCGCACGGGGGTGTCAGAGACCGAGTAAGACGGCAGCTGTTGCCTCCCTCTCGTTTCCAACCTCTCTTTTTCCATCTATCGCTCACTTGGCTGGCGTGCCACGTACACGTCTTGTATTTTTCTCTCGTCATGAGTGTACGTTTCTTTATACTCCGTGGTGTCAAGAATCTTCTTTTTTTAGGTCGACGCTCTTTTCCATCTGGATCTTCTTCTTTTCACACTTTTTATTTTTCTGCTAAACGCCGTAATTCCAATTTTCCTCGTCTCAGTAACAACGTGATCTAAATTAATTTGTTTATTTTTTAATTAGACTAAAAAAATTATTCCAGTCTCGTTGCATATGTCAACGATGAGATATTTTTCTGGTTATTATGCTTGAGCTTATGTTTTTTGACGCCCTCCGTTCAATTTGATAAAAAAAATATATATTCAAGAGTATCGGCTCGACAACATTATCGCACATTCCATTATTTCCTACGTTCGCGTACCGTCACAATGAAGGTTTTACATTTTTGCATTTTCTGGGATATGATATTCGTTGGGTATTACGTGCGGTTTATCTGCGACCGTGCATCTGCGAGGTTAACAAATAAATACGGTAGAAGGGAGGAACGAAGAATATAAAAGTTCATAATCGAATACGAGCTTGCTTTTACGTGCCTTTTTTTGGAACTGCGTCCATGCGTAAGGGTTTTCTCGCATTTGGGCTTTTTGAATGTATATTCGTTTACATTGTGTATTCCGGATGAAAAAAAAAACCCATGGAAAGGCAGAGTGGAAATCGCACATCGCAGGGCAATAACACTGTCAATAAGCAGTGCACGTATCAATTGCACAAGAGCTGTAAAAACAGAGCCTCTACCGTATAAACGGGGTCATGAAAAAATTGGAGAATTTCGTTTGGGCCAAAGTTGAAAGGTAAAAAGTTAAATATTGGATAACGACATGGTTTCTCGTACATCTGTACGAGTGCAGAGAAAAATGTGCCAGACAAAAAAGGAGCGGAATTTTTCGGAATTTTTCATGCGGAATTTTTTTTTCAGTAAATCGATTCAAAAATCAGTTTCTCGCTTTTTTAAAAACATTTTTGGAGCAGCTCAAAGACTTATACAGTGAAAAATCTATGAAATTGATTGAATAATCAGTTTTTTGGCTTTTTCAAAACATTTATTTTCATAACTATTTTGTAACTTTATTTAACTTTACAGAAAATATTCAATCAAATAGGCTCTTTATTCTATGTAAATTATTTTTTAATCTACTATATGGGTCTTTTAAATCCATGAAAAAAGTTCGATCTCTTATATAGGTTTAATTTTGTAAGTATTGAATAAATTACTCACGAGAAGCGTAATATGTTAAACGTAGAATCGTTTCGAAATGAACACGTAATCGCGTGTAAAAAACACGCTCGACCACATTACACACTTAAGTGTGTATAAAGTGACCACAAGAAAAATACCACACGCACGAAAAGTGTGTAAGAATTGCAGACTTGGGTTTATAATGCACTCGTACGTGCATTATTTAACTTGGTGCAGTTCGTTTGCTCCCTTACAATAGAATTATCGTAAAATTATATAAAACACTTTTACTCACTCATACATATACACTCATTCATACATAGACAAAATACAAGAGATCTATACGTAAACGTCAACCAAAAGAAAGTTGAATTTTTGTAATCAATGAGATTAATGGGCAAAGGTGTACGTAAATTTTTTTTCGAAGAGCTCGATGCAAAGGCTAATAAGGGCTGACTGTAAGTGGAGAGTCCACTCATTTCGTGCGTCCATCAATTCTTTAGATGTTTGCTGGAAAATAGTCCAGGGAGACACCAAACGGGGAATTTTCGGGACACGCTGCATGGATATATTTCCCTAGCTAACGAGCCAACGATTACCACCCTATGATGCAAATGCGAGCACTCTCTCGCGCCTCTGTCAAAATCTCCCCAGGGCCTAAAAGTGCTGCATCCTTTCCATCTCCCCTTCCATCTGGTCCTCTCTCTTTCCTCGCTCTATTTTGTTGCATTCATCAACGTAATACTCTCCCTCAACTCTTTTTCGTGCCAGAATATTCGAGCAAGGCCGTGAACAGATTATACATTCTTACGATCAACATTCTTGAAAAAAAAAATTATCACGAAAAATGTGTAATAATAAGATTCAGAGCTGTTAATTCGACAGCTAAAAATGTATGAAGTTTGACAGCTGTCAAAAGCACGCGGTATAGGTTATTATTTTTAATGTATACTATGTATAGTCGTCAACAATTTTTAAACTGTTTTTATCCATTCGAGAAAATAGGGAGAAAGAAAAGTTATTCTCGATGCATCAAATGCACATTTTATATCTGATGAGCGTCACGCGGGTTAAAGGAGTTCTCTCTTTGTGCCTCTTTGGAAAATAAACGACATGGAGAGCGTTCAGGGACGCACACCAATGGGCTCTCGGCCGTTATTATTCATCCTCGATTAAATGCTCGTGCTCGGCAGGTGCGATTGAAAATGTATATGAAAGTGGATTATTGATGATCCGGTTGTACAAATACCATGCCGGGTACAAACGCGAGGCTCGCGCTCGCTTGCCGATATTTTTATACACGCATGAACGCGCCCTCGATATCGTCATGGGGATTGTTGTT
Source organism: Cremastinae sp. A BG-2022a (assembly GCA_030522545.1). NCBI lineage: Eukaryota > Metazoa > Arthropoda > Insecta > Hymenoptera > Ichneumonidae > Cremastinae sp. A BG-2022a. The sequence goes on along the minus strand of JAPYYW010000158.1, from coordinate 35,593 downwards.
TGAGAAATAATTTGGTCAAACGAGTTCCCAGACCAAAATGAACCGTACGCTCGAGGTATCGATACAATCAAAAAAGAGAATTAAAAAATGCAACGTGTAAGAAAAATCATCATATCCGACGAAAAATAAAAATAAAAATCTTGTTCCGCGAAATGAAATGTACTGCCCCATTGAAGAAAAACCATAAATACATGATTTCAAAAAAAAAAACAAGATGACTGTTGGAACGGATGCATTAAAAAAAAATCTGTCGATTATCAATCTTTTTACGAATTAATGGGCAGAGCACCGCGCGATTTTATCCGCGAAAATTAGAAAGCCGCGGAGGGACCTCCGATGAGGCTCTCGGGGAGAATGATGAGCGTATTTTATATCCACGGCGGACACACGGGAGGCTCGGGGATCAAGAAGTTTGCAAGAAACGCTCCGGTGTCCCTTTGTGTATACGCGAGATAAAAAGTCAGTGAGAAAGAGTAGGACGCGTGAAATCGCAAATTCAACGTAATCGCAGCCACCCACCACGTGACAAATCACGTCAAGGTATGAGACAGAGAGAGGGCCAGCGAGGGAGGAGGGATAAAAAAGGGGAGGGGGCGGAGAGTAGAAAGAAAAAATAATGAAATAAATGAAAGAATAATAAAAGAAGAAAAAGCACGCACGAAAAATCCCCCCCTTTCGGCGTTGAAGCGTGCGAATATAAGTTTGCCCCGTGGCCGCAGCGGGGATTCCCCTTTTTTCGATCCCTGAGGAGGAAAAAGAGGAGGAGGAGGGAGGAGAGTAAAAAAGAGACACAATGAGTCTCGATGATTCCCACGGGAGAGAATAAGCCGCAACACGCGAGAGCCTCGTTTCGTTACACCGGTAGGTAGCTCGACGCCGGGCTATTGGACCAAATGAAAGCAACGACGAAGAAAATATCACGGGAGAGGACCGTGCGATCAGCGTTCGAAAAAGAGGAGGAAAAAAAACGGGAAAGCGGACATCCCGAGAGCCCCTGCACCGTTTCATGTTTGTACACGTGTGTGTGTGTCGCGTTTGCACGAGGATTCCACAGCCTCCGGACGGCCGAGCGAAAAAATCGTCACGCTCTTTCTTGTCCGCATCTCGCCCGGTGGGAGGCTCTCGAATATTTTTTTTTTTCGCGAAATTACAGCAACCTCTCGGTTTATTTTCGCGCGATCGTACAAACTCTCTGGGGGCTCGAAAACCTCACATTGTCGACGGGGAGCGAAAAAAAGACGGACGCTGGAAGTCTAAACTCTGTGTGTGCTTTAGCTAAAAATTTGTTGTCAGCGCTCTGCAGAATTGCAGAACGCGAAGAAGATATGTATATTTTTTTGTAAAATATAATTCAATTTTCGTACTCACAAATCAAAAGAATATACATACGTGATACAAAGTAAGAAAACTTTAGTATTGTAGATAAAATTTGCTTTTAATGGCCTAAACTATATATGTATATAAAAAAAAATAGAAAATTATTTTAGAATTCAAAACACTGATATAAATGTATGTATAAAAAATTATACGCGTATATAGAGGGTGTGTTAACTAATTGAGGGATTATATTACGATGGGGCAATAGTTGGGATATTCACGAGTAAATCGCACCTGGACTGAGGGCCGTAGAACAATTACAAACGGAGTTATGAGCGATTAAAGTTGACCAATCAGAGACCGGTGCCGCGATACTCGAAAAATTTGAAACGAATTTGCGCTCGAGGAGGCGCAAGGGTGTTCATCAGAATTTTTTATCGCAAAAAAATCGCGTTTTTTAATTCGAAAACCGAGCTTAATAGCTCGTATTCTCCAATATTTTCATGTTTTGCAGGATAGCTAAAGTAAAAAAAGAGTTTACCTATTTCGGGAATTTTTTTAAAATTTAATAAATTTGCCGAAATAGGAGGTACGCCTTTTGATCTCGAATATCGCGCACTGTTGGCGAGCCAGCTCGCTCTCAATTTTTTTGAGGCAAGTTTCAATCTCTTTTTTTTTATTTCAAGTATCCTGCAAAACATGAAAATATTGGAGATTACGAGCGATGAAGCTCGTATTTTGAAAAAAAAACGGGATTTTTTGGCGATAAAAAATTCTGAACGCCCTCATCGCGCCTCCTCGAGCACACTGATAGTGCTCAATTATATCGAAACGTGTATTCGAATTGTATCGAACGCCAGAAATGTAATTCTCTGGTTTTAAATAAATTTTGAAGCTTTTTTGTAATTGAAATTTCGGCATTCACACAAGTGGCTATGATATAGTATCTAGATAGCCTGTCAATTGTTTCGACGTGAAAGAGAGACAGAGATGCTCAGTCGTTTCAAGCTATTTGAACTCGCCTCCGATCATAGAAATTTTTCAAGCACCTATACACATTTATGATTCGTTTAAAACTTTTCGAGTATCACGACACCGGTCTCTGATTGGTCAACTTATTTAATCGCTTATAACTCCGTTTGTAATTGCTTTACGGGTCCTCAGTCCGGGTGCGATTTCTCTCGTGAACATCCCAACTATTGCCCCATGGTAATATAATCCCTCAGTAAGTTAACACCCTGTATAGGAATAAAATGCCTATGCGTGAAATAGAGTCGAAAATAAAAAGAGGAAAAGTAAAATAATAATAATAAAAGTATACGTACAATTAGAGTAATCGTATCAATCTCATTTCCATGAAGTATTATTGTGAATCTGTCGAGCGAACGGATTCGCGCCCACGCGGCGTATAGTCTCGTCGTGTGCATTTCCATTACACACGAGTTTCATGGGAATTTGGAACATTAGCAGTTGAGTGAAGCGGAGCTCGAGCGGTGCGCGCCTCTTCCTGTGATGCCTGGGCTCTCGTTCCTATTTCGCTCCTCATTCAGGGCCCTCGGTAAACGTTATCGATCAGCGGTCAATGAGGATCGTGCTGAGTTTGCCATCCAATCCTCCAGGTAACTGGATCTATGATTCGAAAGAGCGAAAGAGCAGGATGAGAGACGATTCAGCAAGAGAGAGAGAGAGAGAGAGAGGGAGGGAGAGAGAGGGAGAGAGAGGAAGGGAAAGGCACGCCAGCGTCGCGCCCTATCGATTCAGAGCGAAAATTTGCGATCTCGGTCCCCCGCCGTAACCCCGCTGCTGCGCCGCCTCCTTCTCGCTCTTTCCCTCTGTCTTTCTCGTCCATCTAACAGAGAATCGAGAATTGTGGTGGGCCAACAGCTCACGAAGCGATTCTCTCCACAGGCTGCTAAATTTATCGAGGTCGATGCCAGCACGCGGTTGGTAGTAAACCATCCGAGGAGAGAGCGAGAGAGCGAGGGCCGGATCGACGGGACAGAAGGGAGAGAGGCGCATTAACAGTGATAAATAATACTTAGCTCTCAACGACTCTACACGGTGAACGCCGGATTGTTATACGCTTCGCGATTTCTCATTGCAGCCCCGATTATCGTCGTTGCTCCTCCTATTATTTAATTGTATTAATCGTCGAGCCAGGTGCGCCGTATAACTCAGCGGTCAATCAGAGCCCTCATTCAAGAACAAATTCCCACGCCGCGACCCAATTTTATACATTTTTTTTTGTTATATATGTGTTCTATTGATTCCCTGAATTGAGGATTAATCGAACAGCTCTCGAATTAGTTTATAACATCAGTTAAATTCAAAATTCAATCGATAAAATATTGACGATGACGAGTTACAATAGAATACGATAGCACATATATATAGAGTACAAAAAAGCCTCTGACAAATTTCTTCCGTATTTCCTCTTTTCCTAATATTTATCTGAAGTTTGTAGTACGATCGTATAGATAAGTGCGCAGGTATAATAAAGCGACCGATAAGAAAAGAGCAGGATGCGAATATCAGCAGAAATGACGCATTTTAGCGCGTATATGAATAACACGTTTTCATCCATTTCTATACATTATATGAATCATTGAATTCTGGCGGAATTACGCCCAAGAAGCTTCAAGTATCGAGGTAAAATTTGTCATCGGTTTTACACTAATACGGAAAAATGTGGATCTATTCACGAAGACGGACGCTCTACTTTCGTATTGACGCGATGACAAGCTATGATCATTTTTGACGCATCATTCAACGGAAACGTTGACTCTTTTATACCTTTTCCGGTATTTACCAGAATAGATTGCGCTCGCAATAAGGCGCTTAGATAAGATTTTATCGCAATAATCTGAGTGCGTCCACCTTATAATGCGATGAAGTAATCGTCTTAATAGCATCGCAGTTATCGAAAAAATTATCGTCAAAGATATATGCAGAGTGTATACAAATTTTATGTGCATTCATACGAACGCATCACAATATTTCAATTATAATGGAATCTGCATTAGAGCGTTGATTAAAATTCTATACATCGGTAAATAGAGGAATGATTAAAATTCTGACATATTGTAATAAAATAAAAATTGCATTTTTATTCTCTATTATTAAATTACAGCATCGCCGAATACGGTGTAAAATCAATGTGCTAAAATATGTAAACAGTAAAATCCCTGCCAGATATATTCAATGGCTGGACGAGATCGATACTTATTAATTCGTTAATAAGTAAGTATGATTGTTGGGTTTATGCACGATTCAAATGAAAATCCATCAGCTCCTTAATAATGTATCAGTTTAGTTCCTCAAATATGATTCATCATTAAATGAATCGAATTTCAATCGATCGTCGTTAAAACACACTTTCCGGGTATATTTAATAAAAAATTAAAAAAATAATAATAGATAGATTTGAATCGGAAAGTATCGGATTACCGTATGAAGTGATTAAAATTTTATTAGTATTGCGAATTATATAACTATAAAAAAAGTTTAACGACGCTTCCGTTGTGGTTCATCAAAAAGGGTATCGACAATATTGTGATTTTCATTTGTATGTGTATATAATTATTAATTATTGCACCAATTGTTCTTTTATCGGAAATAATAACGGCAGTTTTCTGAATGAACCATAATTGAATTTATAGCCTTTTTATTATATATACACACGTTTAACGCATCATTATCATTGGCATGTTTAATTGATTTTTTTTTCAAAATAAATGCCTCACTCGATACGTATAGTGAAAAATTCTAACAAAAGTTATCGTTCTGAAAATTTCAAATAACAGATCTTCTTTTCGACAATTGCAACAAGTACCTGCTTGAAAAAATATTTACTAAAAAAAAATTGGCCCGCAAACGAGAATATTGACAAAGGCAAAACCGGCGAATAAACTTGCCAGCGTGTAAACAGGAGAGGCGATTAAATCTGACATGTTGTAATTCACGTAACACTCGTGTATCTGTGCTGGCTTCATCGTAAGAAAATATGAGCCCGCAGTCCGGAGTAAAAAAGTGAGAATAATAATAAAAAGAGAAACGCAGTGGGTAGAGGGAAAGAGAGAAAGAGAGAAAGAGAAAAGAAGGCATTATATCGCGCATGAATGAACGACGGTCTTTTATCTCGTGCGATACCGTCTTGGCACGTGCAACGAGGCTGCAGCGGGAGCGTACTTGCGTGGCGTCGAGCGCGTACGAGGCGTGAGCGCCGGCGGAGCCTGCTGCCGGTGGAAGAGCGGAAAGGTGGGCGGCTCCGTACATAAAGAAGGTAGTCCGGGGCTCGCGTGCGTGCCAGGTGCTTCGTGTGAACACAATGCGTCGACAGAGCAGCTCCGGAGTTTCGCGCGAGAAAGAACGGGGACGGGCATCCCCGCTGAGGCCGGAAGTCCTCCCGAGAAAGGAGAGCGGAAAAATGTGAAATCAAGGCACAGAGAGAGAGAGAGAGAGCTCTTATTCTCTCCGCGCTAAGTGACTAACTCGGCTATTCACCTCGTAAAATAGAGGCTCCGTCCACCGGCGCGATCTTTTTCGCTCCATATCTCGCCCGCCCGAAAATCTTTTCGGCTCGATAAATCACCCAATCCATCTGTTTCCTCGTTTATCCTCGTCCCTCTTATTGCGAGCTTATTCCTTCTCCAAATGCTATTTATATACCCTCTAGTGTAGACGTTCATGTCACTTTTCCAAATAATTATCCAGTCTCTATAAGCTTATCCATCCCGTGTAAGAGCGCTCTAATAGTCTCAATTATTTTTTCATAGTTTCCATTCTCCATATAGCTTTCAGAAAAATGATGTTCCTCGATCGTTGACGTATAATAAATACTAAGATTGGAAATTGGCTGATAGTACTGTCAGTTTAATGAATTTTCTATCTCTTGACACAGTGTGCTAATATTGATCGGTAAAGATAATTAAAAAGTAATTAAACACGGCCAAAAAAATTGCTCGACGTTAGATCATCTTTCTTAAAAAATAATGGATTGATACAAGGAACTATATTACACGTGAAAAAAATTAGTTTTTAATAATAAATTGAAGAAATTTAGACTTTATATTTTTGCTACGAATTTATCAATTTTTTCTCTCGTTTTGATAATATACTGATTAACAGTTTAAGCATCACAATTTTTAAATAATTTTGACATTCGATATTTGTAATTTATCATAAAAACCATAAATTACACATATTTGATACAAGTTTGAGAATGATGTCACTATTTTTGGTTCATATATGTATATTGAGGCATTAAGGAAAAATACATCAATTTATTAAAAGAAGCAAACAAATTTGATAACTCTGCTGGAGTCGTTTAGTAAAAAATTTTCAAATTGATGGATACAATACAATTCAGAGTTCATTCTTAATTGGTTGACGGCTTCAAAATAAAATTTCGGTTTTTGATAGCATCGTATCTCTGCATCATAAAATGAAAAAAAATATTTATTTTACACACTCATCGAAAATATAGTTTTGTTTCGTAATGCGCAGTTCTACATTGAATGATTTTTTCCGTAAATAGAAGTAACCAAAAGCGACCACAAATAAAAATATACGCGTATCCTGCCGAAATCCTGATAGTTGTTTGGTCCGTGACTTGAGCTAAGTGAGGAAGAAAGCGACAATTTGTTCCCGGGTGCATTTACATGCCATCAATTTCAGGAATCGATTGTGAAAATGTGCGGTGGCGCAGCCGGACACCTCGAGGCCACCCGAGGTCCCTATACCCCGGCTCAAACGGACTGTGACGGAGAAAAAGAGGGTGAAAGGTCGACGGATGATCCGAGCAGTCGCGTGCCGTTTCTCGTCCTTTTCCGGTTCTCAATGGCGCTGAAGGAATAAACTGTGAAGAGAGATAGAGCGAGAAGATGAGAGAAAGGACGTCCACAAAAATACGATAGATCGAGAATATACTGCGAGAAAATTTCTTAAGGAAAGCGAAAAATACGAGAAAATGAGAGAAAGAGACAACGAAAAAATAAGGAGGTTGAAAAATACGAGAAAATGAGAAAAATAAGTCAAGAAATATAGGAAGATAGAGATAAAAGTAGAGATATTTAAACGGCCAATAAATGGCCGACCTGCATCGGCTTTGAGCATTGCACCACTTCGCTACCCTCGACGCGAGCAGGGATTCTTCTCTCGGCATATACGTACGTACGCAGCCTCGGCGAGCAATCCATAAATACCTTAATCGGCCTAAACTATCGCTCGTTCCCTCCAGAAGACATTCAACAAAGTTCTTTTTTCGCATAATTTTTACTTAATTTTCCGTGACATATTTACGCTTTTCGGATTCGCGCTCGTCACATTTTTACAAAATTTTTCATAAAGTTTTGTGTTTTCGAAGTTGTACGCGGACAAATGAGAAACGCGTGTATGCGTCAATCGCTGTAGTATCGTGTGTCCAAGCCTGAAAATTGCTTTGCCATTCAAGTGGCACGAAAGGAAAAAAAAATTGTCGTATACGACGGTTGTACATGGTCGTTCCAATACATAGTTGCATAATGGAGTCGGCGCGCTCGAAAGAGACATCCGAATGGACGGAACGAGAAAGTATTCATTTGTTAACCAATTTATCCCACTTCTTTACGGGCGTGGTCTCTGTATGCTAGGGAATCGCATAAAGTATGTATAATTAAAAAATCCGACCTCCGACTGTAGCCAACGTTTGTACATTAAAATTGCTTATACACATTACACATAGAAAAAATAATATTAAACTGCGAGATTGTCGAGAGTTGGTGCAAAATGGCGTGATGAATCTTTTTATCCCGACAAAGAGCATCTTTATCCGTTAAAAAATTAAATTATAAAACTCTTTACCGCGTATTAATAAGTTGTGTAATTCATTCTGAAAAAAATAAGTCTTATTTACGGATAAAAGCATTTTGTTGAAATTACCAAATACAATTTCATTGAACGCAATTCTGTTATTTCAATCGAAATCGTATATTGAAAGTAAAGTGAACGTTTGTTTAATTTGAAGAAATAAAAATGATTAATCATCTTTGATATTTCATAATTTCATCAATTTTTTTTCAGTATTCATCATATAGTAATATATACTATACAATATAATTATGTTAAAATTACAATAGCTTCCCTCATCTGTTCACAGTTTCAGAATGTTTTCTACATTTTTTGCTTATTATTATTATATAAGAATATGTGTATGTATGTATATATGAACGGCGTTTTATTTCTTTTCTGAGACAACCATCATTTTTCTGATCTTATCCTATAAACTTACAAATATTGCTGTATATATATCTTGTCATCTATAAGTGAGTTTCCCTGGCTGAAAGTAACGATTGTAACTTCGATATCGAAGCACCAAAAACTTGTTTCCGGGAGTTGCGTAACATGCTTACAGCTTTCTTCCTTTTCCGGGGCATGAGTTTTCCTTTTCCGGCGAGCACAGTGTTTACCTTCGCAGACAGCTCGAAAACTCGGCCTCGCGCATGTAACCTCGCTCTTTTTCTCGATCCCAACTTTTTCTCGCCCCGTAGAGTGGAAGGAGCTTCGTCTCGATTTCTCCGTTTCCTCTACACCCGGCAATTTTTTCGTCCCCGCGCGCCTCGCCCGCCTTTTCTTGTTCCGGCGCTCGTCTTCGTCACTCTTTTCTTCGTTTAACGACGCGAGTTTTGTTGCCCGTGCCCATTACCACTCCCATCATCCACGCGCTCGTATTTTCCAAGCTCTCCCGCGCTGCACCTGATTCTCGCCCCCGCGCGTCTCAACTTTATATCCAGCCCACACGGGACTTTTTCATCCCTCGTTCCTCACGCAACGAGAGACTCACGATAAGAAAAAGAGAGAAAAAATGAAAAAAAAAGAGGAGACGGAAAATAAATAAAGTCCGAGTAAAGAAGCTTCAACGGATGCGAAAAAGTTTTTATTTTTTACAACTAAATCTATAAATTTTTATCCCCGTTCTCGTAAATTTCTCATAAATTTTCTATTTCACTCAATGCAATTTTATCATTATTGAATAATAAAATACACGAATATAATTATATGCAGTAATAAAATCATTTATAAAATACATTTATTGTATAACTGTATAAAATTGTAGTAAAATGTAGTATACGAATATTATTGGCGTAAATAACGACGGACGTAGAGACAAAGAGACAAATAGTAATAATAAAAATAATAGGATAGTCGCGTATAAATATGTAAACCCGGACCTGCTCGATTGGTCTCACGGTCTCACGGCGTGATACGTTTCATGGCGGTGCGCAGCAGACCGGCAGCCCTTTCATTTTCTCTCTCGATCTCGCTTTTCCCTCGATTTCTTCGCTTGCTCTTTTTATTATATATATCTGCCGGCTCTCTCTCTCTGTTCTTCTCGCGGCCTAGCTCTCGCCACTTTTCTCCGTCGAATCGACGATTGCTCGTGCTCTACCGATCTGTACAATATATATACTACGTGTAACTCCAAGTACCCTCGATGTAATATCTAATGCATGTGTATATAAATAGACGCGGGCTCAACGCGTTGGCCCGCTCGCAATATATATCGCGCCATCGATCTATCTTTTCACCTCGAGGTATGTAATTCACGCCGATCCACCGTTCTGGAATCCACGAGCACGCGTGTACACGGAACGAGGGAGATACGAGAGAGCCTGGAATTCGAGCCACGTCGATGAATAAATAAATCGTTCGCGGTGTATTTATATCGCCTCGACCGAAACTTTCAAACAGTTTGCCCTAAAAATTATATTGTTTTCGAGAATAAGAGACAGATTACGAGACTTAAATTTGGTCTATATATATAGTTGGCGCCAGTTATAGAAAAGGAATCAAAAAGTTTTATTAAAATATGCAGAAAATATGAAAATGTGTGTAGAACGTGTGTATATATCTTTTTGAATTTTTTTTGCTATATGTGACCCTATTCACCATAGGAATATATATAATAATAATGTACGAGGTGTAAGTACCAAAAATTGTCAAATTTTTTATTTTATATATATTTTTTTGATGGTATGGATTCTCGAATCTCTGTGTCCGAGTTTACAGAAGTACCCCGCGATTATCGTGTGTATGTATGTTTGAGAGAGAGAGAGAAAGAGAGAGAGAGAGTATCGAAACGGCATCTTCTCATCTTTTTGGCCATCCCGGAGAGCCTCTGGGTTGGGCGAGAGTCCGCGTCGATCCAGGGAACGGCGAAGTTAAATCGAATCCGGTAACTGCAGTCAAAGAACCAACGGTGAAACTCCCCTGTTGCTGCCCGGCTTACCCTGGCATTGTACCTTTTCCCCCGCGCGCACGGTGAAATACGTCCGTGTGTTTGTGCATCCGCACGTGTTTATGTACGAAACAAGCCCTTCCTCGAGGGCGTTATACCAGGAGAAACTTTGCGCGCACAAAGTTCGATCCGACGTATTAGAATGGGCAGTATCGGTGCTCTTCCTCGAGCAAACTCTTGGCAGTTTGTTTGCCTGCATTCGCAAAGAGGTAGCTAAATTACCCCGGGTCACGCGGCCCATTGTGAATCCCGATGCTTTGTCCGATACGAGCCCCTTTCAGATCGATCTCGATTTTCTCTTTCATCGAAAAATTATTTGCGATCCCCTTCCCTGAGCGCTCTCTCAAGCCGCAAATTCTCTCCGTATTTTTATTTATCGAGAAACAAATGCATCGTCCATGCCCGAAGAAAAATTAAGCACGCACTTGAGAAAGTAGAGAGAGAAAAGATTTGTGAACTTTGAGAGGTGTGTATAAACTGGGTCAGACGTCGCAGAAAGTCTCGCGAACCGATGAAGAGAGTTCCGAAATATTACGCAAGGGAGGAGAGGATGGCGGATAAGCGTGATGTGTGCTCGGATTGAAAGAAAAATAAAGGGTACGGAGAAAACGTTTGAATGATTTGTAGGGTCAGCAACCCCGGGGAGCGTCGCTGTAACAACAGCTTTTGCGAAATTTCCGCTCCAATAAAGATTTCCTCGGCGATGCCAGGCGTCAAGGCGATGAGGAAAGAAAAACGAGGTCTCACGTGCGCGCGAGGCGCCGTGTTTGTCGCGACCCGAGCGACGTGGGTGTGTGCCGCTTGATTGGCAGCTCGCACTTCCGAACTCTTATTCGAAAGCGCACACCGTCCTCGGTCGTGGCTCGGCCGAACGCGACGAGAGCTTCCGAGCTTTCTACCCGAGCGGGGAGCAAAAAGAACAGAAACCCGAGAGATTACCCATTTATTTTCGTGCATGCGTGAGAAGTTCTCGTTAATCTGTATCTGTGTCTTCATAGACCCACGTATTTATATACACACTGGCCAAAAGTTTCGTAGCGCGCTCAAACGAAAGCAGAGAAACAAAATAAAATCACGAAAAAAATCGTAAATTTTCTCCGAATAAATCTTTCTTTTATTTTTTCATTTTATTTCGGTTTTATTTTCGAAATGTAACGGGGAGGGATTATTTAAACTTTTTTTCTCAATATATTACACAATCATTATACGAAATGTATTTTTTGAGGGAAATCATGTTTTTTTTCCATCTTCACTGATTGGATAATTTTGTAAATGAGAATTATTTACGAGATTAATAAAATCAGGTGCTTTTTATCGTCGTAGAGTGTACTGTTATATATACGAGTATATATACACGGAGAGTGTAATGCGAGGGTACGGGAAGCTCCACGAGCCGCTAAAAGCTGTCAGAAAGCAAAGCAAAATATATCTGTACAGGGAATGAGAAAGAGCGAGTGAGGAATAACGAAGGCACCGACGACGTTTAAACATAAATATAGAGTTTGAATTTGGACGTGGACTCGCGATTGGAGTTTGAGATATGCTACAATTTGTCGTAAGTTTCGATAAATCATTTTTAAACTCCGGAAGGTCTGGAAAATTGAATCATGTGAGCGGGTCGAAGAAAAAGAAGGCTCGGAGCGGGGCTCAGAGCGATATCGCGTATCGTTTAAAATGTGGGTGATACACGCGGGAACGTCGGAGAATAAGAAAAGTATGATAGATGACTAGGATCTTGAAGTGGAGTGATGAGTGCACGCGGCGACGGGAGAGGAAAAATGAGGGAAATGAGAGCGTGAACCATATAATAGCAGAAAAGGCGAGCTACGCAGAGACAGAGAAATACAAAGTAAGAAAAAAGAAAAAGCATCAGCTAGAGAGAATGAGGGAGGCAGAGAGAGAGAGAGAGAGGGAGAAAAAAGGAGAGGCGAAACATCGCCGGTGATGTGTATCACGAGATAATACCAGTGGGAGCAGAATGCGTGCGCGCGAGAGTGTAAGTGCGTAAAGTGCATAAGTACTCGAGCATGTGCACACACGAGTGGACCGCGAACGGGGCGGCAGACGCAGAGAGAGAGAGAGAGAGAGATAGAGAGAGGAGAGGGAGAGAGAGGGAGAATAAGCGAGAGAGGGAGCAGGGAATGCACGAAGGTGGGAAGAAGACGGAGCGACTGCCGGTATCGAGAAAAAGAGAGAGGATTCGCGATGCGCGAGAAGGAGAAGGAGGGAGTGCGATGGAGCGAGACGAGAGAGCGAGGTGGGAAGATAGCGAGAGAGAGAGAGAGAGAGAGAGAAGCTGACGGCGAGAACACACGCGAGCACGGGTGAAATGGTAGGAGAGATCACGCGTGCGGTTCTTCGGTTGTTAGGTCGTTGTAACAGAAGTTCTTAAAGGCTTTCTTCCCCGAGGGAGAGCAGGCGGAAGGCTCGCGAAAACGTCTCGTAGGCTGCGCTCCTCGGGATCGTCGTCGTCGTCGTCGTCATTGCCGCCGTCGCCGCCGCCGCGGCCGCAATGGTGTGTGCCTACTGGTGTGCCTGCGCGCGCAGAGCCTGGACCGGCGTCCGCCAGGAGTCACTGCCTCTGTGGCCGGCCTCGCTCGCGTAAGCGGCCCCGCTCAGTCTAATTTGAACCGCCGCGTGCGCCCGACTTCGCGGGCACGACGATCTTTCTCGCCCCCACCTCAGTCGGCTGGCGCCCACGGTTTACGCCACGAGCCACGAGGCGAACCTCCGGAACATAAGCCTCGCTGTACGCAACAATTATAACCGATTTTCGTTCACACGCTCTACCCATTTTTTTAAAATTATCTCCTCCTTCGGATTCTCCCTTTTATCCTTTGCATTACGCTCTCTTTCTCTTTCATCCGTCTCTTCTCTCTTGTTCTCTCTTTTCGCATCTATTTAACCATCGTTCTCCACCGCGGCACGCGAATAACAAATTTCCACTCGAGAGTAAAAGAAGGAGGATTAAAGGGGGGGGCTCCGATATGCAAATTGCTCCAAAGTTGACAATTTGAGCAATTCCGTCGTCCAGAGGTGATTTTCGCGGCGGAACGAGATTATACGTTCACCAAGTGAGACGGATACGAGAGAGAGCGTTTTGTAACGAGTTTCGACACGTCGATCCCGTGGAACGTTTTCGTGACATCGAGCGCGAGTGATCCGCGAGCACGTGCTCGCTGTGTTCGTGTCTGTGCGTGTGTGCTTCATGTTTTTTTTTCGTTTTACGGGAGAATAAAGGCGGATGAAGAGGAGCACGGGGAAGAGTTTATTATTCGCGAAGAAACGTCGATTTGCTGGATCGAGCGAGTCGAACGAGTGTCCGAGCGTCGCCCGATCATCCTTTCGGCAGATTCGATCGATTAACGAGCATACATTGACAAAACGAATAAAAAAAGAAGCCCTCAGGCGCATACCGCGACACGTCCCACGCTTCGTCGTCAAGTCGCACGCGGTGGCAGCAGCCGGTGGTATTTAAATAGTAACTGCTCTGTCGCTGAGAATTACAAGCGAGTGAGAGACACACGCAGCCACGGGGCGGCCGTGCAACGTGATACCCCGAACGAGGCGGCAGAAGCTCTCTTCCCGAGAAAAGAACGAGTGGAGAGATCGCCGGGACACGCCGAGAGACGACGAACGAATACAAGTCAGAAACGAAGAAGACGAGCAGAAGGGCGAGAGATTTCATGAAACATACACGAATAAACAGAATCACGCCGTAAACAAGAAGAAAAAGAATCGCGAAGGAGGGCGAAAGACGAGAGAGAGAGAGAGAGAGAAGGGAAAAAGAATAAAAATAAGAGAGCAAGACGAAAACTAGAGTCTCCACATATATTTTCTGGTCTCTTCTACCTTCATCTTCGCGCCCTCCATCGTGTGCATGTGTGCGCCGAGCTTTCGAAACTTATTCACGAGAGAGAGAGAGAGAGAGAGAGCTTCGTCACACGTACGCAAGCCAGAGGCGCATTCGAGTCAACCAATTGCCGGTGCTGAGAACACCATATAAAACGGCAGAGAGTAACGAGCCTCTCTTAAAAGTTCAAACCCTCGCGGCTGCTCGAGAGCCTCTGCTAGGGTGAAGTGTTCTTAGCGGAAGTGCCGGTTGCGACAGAGAGCAGGCCAGAAACGTCATGGTGGATCGGGTTTACTTGACATGCCCCGCTGACGATTTTTCACCGTGAACTCAAAGGGAAAACAGTTTTTCACTTCGAGATTTGAGCCCCTACTCTTCTTGACACCGCGGCGTGAGTGTAGTGATCGCGGAGCTCAGTGTAAAACACGTGCATTAAATTCTTCTCATTTTTTTTTCGGTGGAAATTCGAAAGTGGCACACTAAGATCGTTTTTATTTTTTTTTCACCCACTTCTTCTCCAACGTGTTATTCTTCAGTTCTAAAATCGTCTTTGAAAAACAACGTTTTTTTTTCTGCTCTTAGGTTTTTCTCTCGGAGAAAAAAAAATTCATCGGAAGCAACGAAAGAAAATTAACGAGAAATAAGTGTCAAGACCGACAAAGGGAAGAATGATGATGATGACAATGATCGATCCTCGATACGATTATCGTGGCGAGTAGTTGGCCTCGCCACGTAAGTCACGGATTGAGTGGCCGAGAGGTGGCAAAGTTCCGAGGAAGAGTGACGTGCGCCGAGAGGGGGCCGGTAATTCGATTTCGTGTCGATTTATTAGGCCAACAGACTTGAAGCCCCGAAGACTTGTGCGAAACGAGACGCGCGACCCTCGCAGCGCTCCACGTCAGGATGAAGTGGATCTTACTGCGTAAGATGGAGACGAGACATCCGCGAGTTAGATTGAACAAGCTGGCCACCTTTTGGAGGTGGTACACTTCGTGAACGAGCAGAAGAGACGTTCTGATGTTGCGCATGTAATTGAACCGTGAGACCGATTTTAATGGTCGCTCGCACTTGGACACTGTGCTGAAATTCAGAAGAAAGTTTGGAATCACAAAGTTCCGAGGATTGGATATGACGGGAATCGAAAAGTAGCGGACCATTGGACGTTTCGATGTCACTTTGTCGGAGCAAACGTTGAGCTAATTCGTAAAGAGTCGTCGGATAAATTTCCCTATTGACTTGGAACATCATCGAGGGGTGGTAGCCGAGGTTTCCTTACTGAGCCTCGAGCCAGACCAAAACCCTAGCCATTAAATCGGATGATGTGGGCGTCTCTGCTTTTGGCCGGGATCTTAAGCGGCTGGTGGGGCGTCCTCGCTCTAGCTGCGGCACCACCAGCCAATTCAGCATTATCGAGAACCACCGATAGCGGCAGAAGTGACAGCGATATAAGTGAGAACCCTAGGATCCGTGCTGGCATCGTACTCGAGGAATTAATTGGACCTTCGAGGAGGATCGTGTCGACAAATTCGATTGCGAAGGGGGAATTATATCATACCGGTTTGACAAGTGGGTTCTCATCGACCTCGGAAGTCACAACTCGAATCTGGGACTCGAGTGAACTAGAAAAAGTGCAAGACAGAAAGAACTTTATGCCAGAAAACATAGTAAAAACTAGTCCTGCTAATTTGCAACAAATGTCAATTGGAATTGTGGAAAGCAAGAAAAGTCTCGTATATGATTCATCACCGGTGGATCAAAGAAAGATTGTGTACAGTGGTCAAGAGAATACTAATAGGATAAATAGTATGGGGCCGTTGTTGGAGAACTTTGCCAATTATCAAGTGACACCGGGTCTTGTCAAGGAGGAGAGTCCTGTCAAACTTCAGCAGAAGAAGTTGGTTGGAGGAACCGAAGAACTTTCCAAGAATGATGAAAACGACTTGTACGAGGATCTCACCGAGTTTCAAGATTATTCCATTGAAGATAAGCAATGGCTACGCGAATCCCAGAAGTTAGAATCCACCAGCGCGGACGCATCGATATACCCTGCTCTGGATGAACAAACACGACTATCGTCAGAAATTTCTTTGTGGTCCGAAGTTTTTGGGCCGGCTCTCGATAGCACCGTAAATCGTCAGCGAATTTTAAGATCAACAAAGCAGCGCGGAAAAAACCGGACGAGATCCCAATCCGCCCGAGAGCAGCGTCGAAAGTGTCGTAACAAGGGTTGCCGTGGTAGAAACTGGTGTCCGGACATGGACATCGGTAACAGGGCATTCCTCGCGCCCACGGTCTTCGAGGGCAAAGCGAGAAGTATGTCGTCGCTGAGGAAGCCGGGCTCTAATTACGCGGTGACTTTCGAGGTCAAGCAGGTGTACAAGAGCCAGCCGGGTTTCCAGCCCCTGCAGAAGAACGACAGCGTGAGGCTGCACTTTCGCGACAAAGCCGCTCCGGGCAAGTCAACCTTGTGCAACAACGTTGCCAATGGCAATTCTGGACAGTCCCAGCAGCGGGACAATACGAGTGGAGTGGTGCGGGCTAACATAAAGCGGGGTAAAGTGTACCTAGTGTTTGTGAATCGCGTTGGACCCAGAAACTTCACGATCCTCGGTGAGCCAGTTATCAGGAGCAAGAAAAACGAACAGGCGGTACAAGCCGTTATTCGACCAGACTACGGTGAGTCACTGTTATACGCACATATGAAAATAAAAAAAATGAATCATTTATTTTTGTTTATAGCGCATATAGCCTATAAAAAAATCTTAAGGCGTGGACCCGAAAGAGAAAAGAATCTCTCAGCGGGATATGAGCGAATAATAATAATAATAACGTGTATCTCGAGGGCCCATTATTCTTACGAGAATGTATACAAATCGAGTAGGGTATTTAGTGGTGGAAATTGGATGGAAAAGGGATATATTCTGCTTAATTATTCTGATGTAACCTCGCAATGCATTCGAAACAAGGAAGGATAGATAGATAGAAAGGAAGGAAGGAAGGAAGGAAGGAAGGAAGAAAGGCTGAAGAGGCGAGAAGGAGAGAGAAAGAGGACTCTCTATGCAAAGTTTGATATCCCGCAAGAGTCCGCTGAGAACACTTCCAGTTATCCGGCACCGAGCAGCACAAGCGTCGTCGACGTCTTCCTTCTCGTTGTCGTTGTCGTTGAGGACACCTCAGCCCTCTCGGTTTTCAACGAGTTGCCAACTCGTGCCAGGAAAGTCCCCGTGCTGTAGGGATCTCCTGGAGCTTTGCGTACGGTATACCCGGTATTAGTTTGCGGGGGTGCCAAAGGAGGGCGTGGGAAGAAGGAGCAGGAGAAGAAGATGGAGAAAGGGCGAAGGAGCAGACGACTCTGGCTGGCGTAAGCTCGTTTTCCTACTACTTCCCCCCTTGACTCTTCTTCCGGCTTTCCTCATCTCTCTCGTCTCTCGCGTGATTGCGCCAAAGTTGTTCGCGCCTTATCCCATTATCGTTTACCGCCCAGCCAGGAAACGTCACCTGTCTCGTTTGCCTCGCGCGTGAGGCACAACGGGGGATGTCCCAATACACTCATCAGCCGACTTAACACAGCTCTTACTTCTCTCCGCTCGCCCGTCTCCTTTCATTTTGCTCCATCACAAATGACTCGTACTCGCTACGTTCTCATTCACTTCCTCGTGTACGCAATAGCCTTACCGATGTAAGAATTTCTCCCCTTCCCCTTCGCGCCATTGTCTCGCGGAGAGCGACAACTTCTCTTCTCGTTATCCGCGCATATATGCATAATGCAACTTATTTGGAACATGCGCCCCCGCACCGATTCTACAGTCAAAAAGGGGAGCGAAAACGAGCGAAAAGTTGCAGCTGAGATGAAAAGAAAACGCGCTAATTTGCTTCTCGCGTAAAACACGTCTGTGTTTTATATATACATATATTCGCCGGTGTTTGAATGTTCGTCGCAATAAAGTTTTTATTGGTTCAGGAAAAATCGAATCTCTCTCGCAATTAGTCGAAGCACATTTTTCAGTATATAAGCACGAACTATATCGTTATTTTGGTCGGAGCGGGGCGCGAGTGACAGGCTCGCATAGCCAGCGAACCGCGTGGACAAAGAAGTCTGATGGGGATCGGTAGTTTGAAGAGAGTAGTGTGTGCAACCGTAAAAAAGGAAATGCAAGCGTTTTCTGGGTTCTCGCGCACAAAAGATAACAATCCGCGCATTTACCGGGAGTTGCGAGTCGTTATGGGTCTCTCGCCGAGACACACACGTTATTAGTGACCAAGAGGACATCGCAGGAGCAGGGCAAAAGTATTCCGCGCTTGTACGCGTCGGGAAAGTTGGAACGAGCCGGTGCCGAGTATATTCCGCTTATACAAAGTCAGTTACCACGCTGACTAAGCCAGACAAGAATATACGAAGGAGTGTGGTGCATCGGGAGAAGAAGTGGGGAGGAGCGAGAGGTGGAGGAGGCCCACGACGTCAATTATAAAGCCTTAATCGGAAACCCGTCTTTACTTCTGTTGGCTTTATATACCCGGTTGTACCGGCGAGCAAGTAAGCGAGATGAAAAGAGAAACGCCAGAGAAATGGGGAGAATAATAAGGCGTGCGAACGGGCGCACGACGCCTTCCTTTTTCTCTCTATCTTTCTTCTCTCCTCTTTCTACCTTGCTTCGTCGTCGCTCGAGCCGCTCTTCGTTATCGCTTTTATATATACTTACCAAATATTTTTCATACATAATTTCTACAACCTCCTCGAGTTTCTGCCCGTTCATTCGTTTTCCTGTCACACACACATACACATACACTAAACCTTTTGATGAAAGGAAACTTTTATCTCCTCATTTACCTGCTTCAACTGCTACATTTTTCATATAATATCATTTTATTTTAAAAATATCAACTTTTGTATTATATCCTCACTCTCACACAGTATTTTAATACAGTGTATATACGCTTTTTCCAAAATAATGAACTAAATTACTAGATTTATAGAAAGTGGCGTGCTGCGAGCGAGAGGCACGCAGCAATGTGTTCAATCGTGCAAGACTCGCCCTTGCCCCGATGCACAGCGTACTCACCCACAAACAACACGATACATTTATGGTTGTAGAAACGAAAAATAACTGAAGAGAGAAAGAGAGGCAAGAGAGCATGTGCTTTTGGCAGCGGTACACGCAACTTTATATACTCTCGTTGATTGGCTTACGTCACCGTTCGTTTGTCGTTGTCGTCGTCGTCGCGATCCCGTCCTCCCCACTCGGCAAATTACTATCAAAATTAATTGACGCCAATTATCGTTTATGTTACATTCGACGAGCTATTTTCGCCACGTTTTTTTCTACCAATCGCGCGTTCCTGTATGTAGGACACTTTTCATTCTCGATGCACGATCGATATCTTGATCTCCGACGAATCGGATATTTCGCTATATAAATTCAATAAAAGTGACGAATCTCGGTGAGTTTACGAGTAAAAGTTTCGTTGCGACGGCGGGTCAAAAGTTTATCCCGTAAAGCTTCGAGCGATTGTTTCTTTGTCCTAATCTCATGGTTCATCGTCGCAAAATTATAGTTTTCGCGAGAGTGTACGAGAGTACTCGTTGCGTTAGCTCGTAAATAGAGAAACAGAGGCGGTGGTCGAAGTCGGCGGCGGCGAGCGACGACGAAAGAGTACACGCCAGGGTAAGATCGCAGTGTATGAC
This sequence comes from Cremastinae sp. A BG-2022a, assembly GCA_030522545.1. NCBI lineage: Eukaryota > Metazoa > Arthropoda > Insecta > Hymenoptera > Ichneumonidae > Cremastinae sp. A BG-2022a. The sequence goes on along the minus strand of JAPYYW010000158.1, from coordinate 15,466 downwards.
AAGAAGCAGGGGCGGGCTGAAAGGGAAGAGGAAATCGGCGCGTACGTACCCGGAGCACGTACGGCCCCGTGCCCATACTCAGCGGCGAAGCCTCCGGATAACTCGCTCTATATACTCTCGGACCCGGCTGCGAGCTACACGCTCGCTTCTGCATGCCGCTCGCTTCTCCTCGTTGCTCGACGTTCTATACAGTATTAAAAAGAGCCACGGCACGCCACCGAGCAGCCCGACCAGCTTCTTCTCACGGAGGTGGGAGAACTCGTCTGAGGCCGACCGGCTGCGGGCACGTGTGTCCGCACCACACCGTAAGCATCCCAGGTAGACTGCTGGGCGGCCGTTCGCGATTCTCGTATACGCGCGAGCGCGACTCTCCATCAGTCTCTCTCTCACTCTTCTCTCTTTCCTCTGTCCATCTTTTTCACCTACCACCTTCCCTCCCCCATTCTCTCTCTCTCTCTCTCTCTCTCCCTTTCGACTCTCTTCGAAGATCTATCGATCCTCGATCGAACATCTCTCGCGAAGGTTTCGCAGCCTCTCCGGTGAAAGTAGGTGTTCGGACCTGTGCGTCACATACGATTGGGAATATCATTTTATATATATATATATATATATTTTTTCGTCAACCTCTCGCGTACATATTTTATCTTGAACAAAGAAACGCGACCCGTGTGTTATATTGAAAAATAAAGAAGCACCATTACCAGAGAGACTCTTCGTGGTATGTGAGAAAAATTGTACAAAACGATAGAGACACTTTGTCATCGACCTCTTTTATACCCAAAATTGCATTAATTCGTTATAAAGATATATATGACTGCGCTAGCTCGTAAATTACAATGTTTGTCCAAACGTTATCCTTATTGTTCTACATTATGATAAACGCCAAATTGATAGCCATGCGTGCGTTAAAGATTTGAAAATTAGTCTCGGTTAATCGTGATTCGACCTTTGCCGTATTTTATCTATATAGCCTATCTTGACAAATGCCATCATCGCTCTCTATGGGCTTTGTCCTAATGCCGTATCACCAGTAGGATTTATAAATCACTTTAGATTACACGGACGCGCGCCGAACCGATATATACGTGTATTTTTGCCCCCGATGTGTTCGTGCGTACAGACATTGCCAACTGAGCAATCGTGCAATAACTAGCAAATCGTAGCAGCGCGCTGCTATTATACTCGCCGCCTCGCAGTCTTAGCAGCCTATATACAGTCAAGCATATTACTCTCTGTCGCTTTTCCCCTCTCTCCTTTTCTCCAGAGATATACATTTCGCGGCAGCTTCTCTATATTAGACCCAATAAATCCCAGCAATTAGATAGACAGCCGCGGAGATGAGAGGAGTAGCACAGAAGAGATTTAAAAACGGTACTCCATTAAAAAAATATATATATGTACTTCTAGGTTTTTACGGAGTGAACTAAAATAATCTTTTCACAAATAATTTCAAACAAATAATTAGATAGACGGCCACGGATATGAGAAGAGTAGCACAGAAATGATTTAAAAACGGCACCCCATTAAAAAATACATATTTATGTACTTCTCCTTTTTACGGAGCGAATAAATAATCTTTTCACTCTTGATTTTATATTTATACAGTGCGGGCTTTCAATAGGGCCGCTACCCCAGTTTCTCGCTCGAGTGCTTCCCCTACTCTATGGCTCGATCAGTTTTTTTAAATTTTTCGATATGAATTCTTGGACTGCGTTCCGAATAAGTAGCTTTTCCTTATCTACGGGAAATTTTCATTCAAACAAAAGTTTTTATTAAGATCAAAAAAAAAATTTTCGAAACATTTGGTATGTCACGCTGAATCTCGTAGACCCATGAAAATTTCAATTTGCGATATCTTTTCTTTCTCTCTCTCTTGACGAAGTTATAGCTTTAATAAGGGAGATTTCATAAAGATTTTTGCAAAATGAAGTGAATGGCACAGGAATATTAATTATTTTGAAAATGATCACTTTTTAGATCTAGTGAGGATATCCAAATTCCACGAAATATTGAAAGGGCGCACTGTAACCTCGATTAATTCTTTATCGTCGAGTTATGAGTAATTCAATCACAAATCTGTTATTTCTGTAAAATTATCATTATTTATAAGTCATTATATTTTATTATCATTAATCAAATAAGTCTGGTCTATCAAGTTTCAGTTTATATACATATAAAATAATTAAAAGTATATTCAAACAAGACGTCTTTAAAAATTTCCAATGACAAATCTGACAATCTTTTGAAACTTTTACATAAGTATATTTATTTACGCGAAACCAAATTTTTATTGATTAAAATTGGATTTGGATTGATGATCGAGCGAACCGCTGCGGGAAAATAGAATTTTTTTTCCGAAATCGATAGCATATCTACGTGATTTATTATCGATAAGATGGTTATAAAAATACGAAACTTTCGGAGATTCATCGTTTCAAATTAGATCGAACAGTTATTTTCGTCGTTCTGCGGTCTTCTATAGAACTGACTTCTTTATCCGCTGATAAAACATGCAATCGTATTTGTGTTCAACATTTAAAATCATAAAAAATTTTAAAAAATAAAAAATTAAAATAAGAAAAAGAATAAAACTCGTCCGACTAAACTGTTTGAAAGCTCGGACGAGTAACGCTTTTTCATCCGCGAACCTTTCAATTTTTGCTCAACGACACAGACGAGCTACGTTCGAGGAAACTTTTGGCGGCCGCATCTCGTTAGAAACTCGGAAAAACTTTTTTTTTTAATTCTTCCCGTCGTATTCTTTTCCATCTCTTTATTCTTCTCATTCTTTCGCGGTAACTTTTGTGCAGCCATGCTTCGACCGTGCGCGTCCTTATCTCACCTGCGCTCCCTTTATCGCTCGTACCTTAAATTAGCTATTCCCAGCTCGCCTGATTGATTCCTGCACTAAAGCGCGATAAACTACTTCTTTCTTGACTCTCCCTTAATCAATCAGGTGAAAGCCAGAGGAAAAACTTGGCCCCTTTTTTATCGAAGCTCGCGGCGTACTCAACGCAGATACACGGACCAGATACACTTTATGAATTTAATGGAAAAAATTCGCGATTATATCGCTCGAGAATTTTAATTTCGTCGCTGAAAATAATAACGGTTTTGTTGATCTTTCGTTGTGTGGCGAAAAAGTGAAATATAAAATAAATCAGGAAATAATAATTTCACCGAAACTTTGTTCGAAAGTGCAAAACAGTGAAACTCGCTTTATTTCGGCTTTTCATACATTATTTTTTCCGCGGTTTTCTCGACTTCCTATAAAGCCAAATATATATCCTGGTCAGCTTCATGGTTTTGGCAGTCTCGAAGCGGCGTTTGCATAGTGCCAGATTGAATATAACGCTAGCGAGATAACGCGGTCTCTCGTAGAATCGCCGGTAATGCTACGCGATGCGAGAAAAAGGGAGAAAGATAAAAGAGTGGGGGTGCGAGAGGGAGACAGAACAAGGCGAGTGGAGGAGAACTTTACGGGAGTTGAAGCAAGGTTAGTGAAACGAAGGAAATGAGAGGAGAGGGGTCAATATGCTAGCAAATTTGTATGCACCGCGCGAATGGCTATTCTACGACTCTTCAGAGCTCTCTCCGCTTTTGCATGCCCTCTTGCGTCTAGTGCACATCGAGAGCGGTGTAAAGCACACCCTCGGCCTTGTTTCTTCCCATCGGCTAACCTCGCGCTTCTCTTTTATTTTTTTCACTATTTACTAGCGCAAATAAATGAAATATGAGTGCAAATAATGAAAGATGAGTGCAAATAATTTACCTGTGTTAATAATATGAATGATGAGAGAGAAAAAAAAACTGTCCGGATCTTTGAATAAAAACGATATGTCACATGTACGCTACTCTGTTACATTTTTCACAATCAGTCATAGCCACTTTTTATTTTGACAGCCATAAAGAAAATATTTCATCTTTTGCTTTTTACAATATAAAATAACTCGCATTGTCTCGTAAAGGTTTTTTGTAACTCTTTTATCTGCGAGAACACGAGTTATAATCTGATTTTTATCTTCAATAAAAAAAAATTGCAATTTCGGCTCGTGCACGCACTTTGACGTAATCTCGGGTATGGCGGGACCTTAGCGGCCTCTTCGTCAAAATTGTTTCATGAGGGACAACGGAATGCCGTTGGGGGAGACCGCGAGAGTAACTCGTCAAATAATATCCGTATAAAGCTCGCGACGCGCACACTTCCCGTTTCTTCTTAATTGGCAATAAGACACGAAACTCTCATTGTACGGTTCTGACCTTACGCTTCTTTTCTCGCGTATTCTAAAAAAATATTCACTATAAAAAGAATCTTACACTTTTTACAATCGATTCGGATGGCCATTATGTGAAAATCAATTTTTTTAGAGCACGAAATGAATTTTTGAAAAATAAAATTACGTTTTAAAAAGCAAGTACAATGAATTATAAGGAATAACACAAACATTGTATGTGTATACGATGAAAGAAAAATCCTATGAGAGTTGCGAGAAATTCTATTCGCATTCAATGTAAGCAACTTAAATGGTAGTCTCCTCAGATTTGAAATAACCTCGCGGGTTCTTTTGTATTTAACTTATACGTATATAGAACTCCGAGGAGACGTTGCTCGCGAAGGTCGCAACGTAATCGAACTCATGTCTCTGCGGACGCACACGAGTGCATCGATACGTCGCGATAGCTTTTACGATTTCCCACGAGCCTATGTGCCTATACTACACATAGCCAGTCTTGGAAACAGCGGAAGCTTCAGATCGACAATGGACTGAAAATTCAGTAAACGAGTTCTCTTTCCTTTTCAACTCGATTATCATTTTTTTCCTCCAACTACTTCATCGTATCTCAGATTTTATTAACCACTTCGTAACATTCTATTCTTATTTCTAATTTTTGAATAAAATAAATATTACGAAAATTTCAATTAAATTCGAAAAAAGTTGACTTCACAATAGTGTTAGCTTAATAAATGTAAAACATACAAAATACAAAATTAAAACGAGTCTCCATAAAGATTTTTCCTATACTCTTTGAAAAAATGTCTTCCTCCTGGTGGATAAATTAGAGAACATTTCGGTCGCTGAAGGAAATAAAAAATTCACGGGGACGCTAACGGCGGTAAAGAACAGTCTGGTGAAGTGTAGGGAGAGTCCTATTCAAATACGAAAACATTGTGAATGCATGGATTTCGTAGTTTCCAGACTTTTTACGAGATCGAGATAAATCGGGGCGGCATCCGACGACTACTGCTGACGTCCACGTCATTGTTCCGTTTAAAATAGGTTCGAAAGCGTCGAAAGTACGGGTATAAAAATTGCGACGCTTAAACATAAATTGTCAGAATAAATCGCGCGTGGTGAGTCATTACGGATTCGTGGGTGGGATCAATTTAGCGGACAATTCGAGGCTCGAAGACAGCGATCAAAAGTCAAAGTGTCAAAGTCCGTTTCGTTGGCAATCAGAGCAAAAATAAAAATAAAAAGTCAGCACTATATTTTTCTTTTCCATAAGAAAATTTTGGAAAGTATATTTAAAAAAAAAATCGTATATATAGAACGAAATTTGCATAATGAACATTTTTTTACTCGTGTAGATTGTTTTTTTGTTTTGGAAGTACGAAAAAGTTATTCGAATAGGTCATTGCGTTCCAAAAGTGCAACGTCGACGTCATAGGTCGTTCAAGGATTTTTGATTTTTGGTTCTGACAAGCGTGAATTTTTTTCTCGCGCTTGTGTAGGAAGTGGCCGTGCCAGCTGTTTGACAGGAAATCCGAGATAGTCTCGGTCGAGGCGGGGAACGAGGCACGAGAATATAAGAATACGAGAGCGGCGGGAGGATGAAGAAAGGAGTCTCGGGGAGGCGGCGGCTGAATCGATGCGTGTGCGGAGACGAGAAGCGACCAGCGGTCTGGTCGTCGTCCCGTAGTCACAACACTCTCGCGAGTTATTGCCCCGCGAGTGCGCGCTTGTAACTAACTCCATTGGTTAAACTTCCCCCTGACCGTACTCCGGACGAAAATATTTCATAAATAAATTTTTTAAAAAGCGCTTTACGTCTTCGCACAAATTGATCTTTTAGAATTTTCGCGGAGACAAATTTATCGAGATATAAAACTTGTAAATAATAACGGCGCTAAATTCATAGAGAAATAATTTATTAATTTGCATGTGTGTTACCCGGAAATTAAAATTAAATAAACATTTCGATTAATTCGACTAATGAATTCCGTTCGAGAGAACAAAGAGTCGTAAAACATTAATTTGCAAATGAAAGAAAAAGCTCTAATTGATAAAACGTAAATAAACGCATTATTTACGAACGATAATTAAAAAATTGAAACGCGATATAAACCCGTTGATACGTTTCGAACGCGGAGTTTTCCTCGCGCAGCCGTCGGAGATTCGGACAAAAGAATACGAGGAGGAATTTAAGAGGAGATAAACGAGAAGGTAATGAAAGAGGCGAGCAGGCAATTTTCTCGTCTCGGTAACAATCGAGCCAAATGCAAGGGAAGAGTGACGGACTTTGCCGACCAGCCGTCGAACCGGAGCGCCGATTCGAGACTCGGGCAATGACTGTATTACCCCGCAACTTTCGTGCAGCCGAGAATGAGAAAAGAGGAAGAAGGAGAGAGGAAAAATCGCGAGGAGGGAGAAAGTCTGGCAGAGAGATAATGGCGCAGCAGCGATGAGAATCGTTGTCGTCCTTCGCTCTCGATCGCGGACGGCGTCATCGTCGCTTTTGCGCTTACCGATGTTTCGCTCCCGCTTCGTTCTATCGCGCTTCATTCAATCGAGCGTAATACATATATACCAAATATATATACTAAAATGACGAAAAGTGACTAATACACGGAGAGAATATTATCGTAAAATTTGCAGTGGACTTGAATTCAATTTTACTATGTTCAATTGCTCAGTGGGACCATAATATGTTGCCAAATTTTTAATTTTTACTATTGGGCTACCTGATGCGACAGAGGTAGGAAATTTACACTATGGTCAACAGTAAAAATGAACAAGATTTTCGTATATTTATATCAATCAGCACACACTGTTTCTGGCAACATGGTAATTTATACAACAAAATTCTCTCCGTGTACAACGGCCCGACCGAGTCTCGATTCTTCTCCTTTCATGCACATTACATTTTTTCCAATTACAAAAATAAACATCACTGTTCTCATAATACCAATTGTTTTTCAAAGAGGGAGATAGTTTTTTAATCCAATCACGTGTATTTCGGTGTATTTGATTTTTTTTAAATTTAATCTTCTTTCGTGTCGACCCAAGTCATTCGAATGTCTTTTTAATCTGCTTAAAATTTATTTTCCTCTTCGCGAAGGTACTGCGTTACTTTGCAGTTGGGTAATCGGCTCGTGGAGTCTTGACGGGTCAACCGTGATCAAAGTGCAAACTTGGAAACTCATCGCGCTTATCGCACGTTAAATCCCGTACGTTTCTTTCATCGCAAAAATGAGGGAGCCGCGCGATACGTGGAGAGCTTATTCCTCGCGAAATACCTTACGAGGCGTTCAACAGAATTTTCTTCTGATACATATATATATATATACATACACGCCAAAGTGCGCGTATTTTCTTTGCTGTCGCGGATGTCGCGAAAAGCTCACGTACCCGGCCCCCAGAGAAGCTTCTCGTTAGCTTCTTTTTTTTCCAGGCTTCGAAATGTAAACGAGAAAACACGACTCCAGAATTCACCTTTGGCTTCGGGCAAAAGTGTTGTTTGCATCCGCACGCGAGACTTCGTGCGCATACGTGTACGCCCGACTGACATCTGAGCTATATAAAAGTGGCTGCTCCGATATATATGTGTATCTCTCGCGAGACGAGATCTTTCACTACGTAAAAAGCTCTCAAGAAAATATACACTTATTCTTCTACATACGTGTATGCATCCCCGAATAATCGATTTCTACTTAACCATACTTGTAAGATATATATTTTTTTTGAAATGTAATTGTATATTAAATTATCTCAGAGTATGTGAATAAATTAATAATAATAAGAATAATTTTTTTATATCGTATAAAATATATTTTAAAAGGAATATTTAGATGTGTGTACTCATATCGTTATATGCACTGAAATAAATCATGATACTAAATTTTACCATAAAGTGAAAACTATACTAATTACATTACGATTAAATACATGTTTATAGTTTAACCTAATATATTTAGGGTAGGATTTAAATGAAATGTAATTAGTTTAATAAAAATTGGTATAGTTGTCACTTTTGCATAGTAAAATATCTACTATATTTTTCTCTCAGTGAATTCATTTATATTATTGTGTGTGTACTTTTGGAGGAACGAGAGCGAGATATTTGCTTAAAGAAATAATCACCACAACCTCTTCGTCCTCGTTCATCTCTCTTCGCGACGACTCGAAGACTTTTTCTCACGCGATCGGAGCTTTTTTTCTCGCCGTCCGCGAGATTCGAGTCGCCGGACGGTGGGCGCGTCTTTACTTTCCTCGCGTCAAATGTAGTGGTCAATGCTGCGTGTATCGCGGGCGAGCGCACACTCTGGTTTCGCGAGTCGCCGCTCTTCTGGTTCTCGGGCTCACTTGCTTATGGTGTGTAAATCGTATAAGGTAAGAGAACGAGCAGCCGGATCCCTGGCGTCGACGACGACCGGGATTCGCTCTCTTTCTCTCTGTTTCTCCGTCCTGTTCGCTCCCAAGAGCAGAAAACGCCTCATCGCAGTGTGCTCGGAGAGCTCCAACGGGTTCGCCTCGCTTTGGACTCGCGGAACTGTTGCCCTCGTGTTTATATGGTGTCTTTACCTTTTGCCATATACCGTCTACGTACGTATCTCTCCGTGCGAGCCTCAACCATCGGGAGCGCTGCGAAGCGGCTCCCGAGCCTTCGCCGCGCCTCCCGTACTCTGCTTGTGGGAAAATTGTAGAAAACAAACTCGTTTCGTTTCCAGAGCGAAGCAGCCCAACGCCATTGCGCTACGGCAGAGATTCGTGCTCGCCTCTGACTAACGATATTACATCTACATCTCTTCTTATTTCAGTATATATTTAAAAATGACGCACCAATTTGGGCAATTGTTCTTATCAAATAAACATTTTTATAGATTATAATTATCACGTTTTACCATCATCAGCTTTCTTTATAATATATTTTTCGAAACTCGAGAACACGTCGAATGAGCTTTCGTCACTTTTTTTAAACGGAGGCTGCGTTTTATTCCCGTGATCACGATCCTGCTAATTCGCCGCGAAACTATCTATATCCGCGATCCTTATTCTCTGGAATCGCAATAGCGCGTACTGGCGAAAAGCAGGGACGAGAGGAAAAATGCTCTTGGGACACGTTCTCGAGGGAGCGGATATCAAGCCGATAACGGGCTCTCTTCTCGGCTCTTATTCCCGCGGGATCGCCTTCCATGCAGCGATATTCGAATTTCAAGGTTCAGAGGAGATCACGTCTAGCGGCATAGAGACAAAAGAGAGAGAGAGAGAAAGAGAGGGACGAGAGCCAGACAGGGATGAAGAGAAAGTCGCAGAGTGTGGCTAGTGGAAATGTTCCTCTTCTCCCGCCTTGGCGAAATCCAACTCGGGAATTCCTGTCGAAATCAGTGCAACATCGGGAGCGCGTGTGTTATAAAGCCTTTGGGGAACCGCACCTGTCGGAACCGCACCTGTTATAGATAATCGGGCCCCGGAGCACGATTATATTCGAAATCTCGTTGAGATCTCGCTCGACGTGAGGAAGCCGAAACGTATGTACAGGAGAGAAACGGCTGAAAATCTGCTACGTTCTGCATGGCTCGGCGGATATGCGCCGAGCAGAGTTTCATGGACGCAAGAACAAACCCGTGTACGCCGCCGCCTTTCCTCACGCGTATACGGACACATATTCCAGACTGGCACTCTCATAACAAGGTTAACTGTGCAACGATATTAGATTTGCATCGTTCCCGTCATCGCCGTGCCCCCCGACCCCGCCGTTCCAATCGACTCTCGTCGAATCGACGCTTTTCTCAAGTGGAACAGATAATTGGCGAAATTCCATCTCCCAAAGCATTGTCGTTTATCCAATCGCGTTCCCACCCTCTGCTAACTGACGATATCAAAGCCGAATGAAAAATTAAAGACAGACGAGAGTGGAGAATAAATATATTTTATCTGTGTCTGTATGATGAATAATAGTCTCAAGTATTATATATGGCTCATTCAATTTTCGTCTTTTCGGAAAGATTTTATTTATTGATATTGTTTTAATAATATATGTATGTCGCTGTGCATATAGAATCTAAATTAAAAATTGAAGTAAAAATCAGCGTTTTATAATGATTTGCACATTATATATTGTCAGAAAAAATAAATTATATATTCACTATATTCTGTATAATAATTGTCGTATATTTTCTCAACTTTTTAAATAGATGTTTGTTACCGTCTTGGTCGCCGTTTTTCTCATTCTCGTTCGGTACACGACGAGACTCTTCTCATCCTGTCTCGAGTGCTGTTGTGGAGCGCGAGAGGCCAGTGCGGTGGCGCAAACGCAAGGCGACGAAAATATTGGGTCTATTTCGAAATTCTATTTCGGTTCGCGTCGGGAACGGCGGAGCGAGGCACGAAAGACCGGAGAAAATGAGAGAACCGAAGAAAGAAGGAGCAACGAAGAAAGAAAGAGGAGGCGAGAGAGAGAGAGAGAGAGAGAGATGAGAGAGAAGGAGAGCGACCGAGAGAGCTTGTGCGCGAGAAAAACGAGGAGAAACGCACCAGCGGGAAAAGAGCCGACTCGTCGGGAGAACGCCGAATAATGTGCGCCTCGCTCTGAGCGCTTATGGGAGAGCGCGCGTTGAATCTGGATTAGCTCGCTCGCTTTTGATTATTTCAAAGCGCTCCTTATCAATTTTATTTATCGTCAAGTTAGGCCAAATTTACAGATCACGGAACAAATTGTATATATACCAACATTTTTACAGTCTCGCTATAGAAACCGCCAAATATTTCTCAACAAAATAATTTCAAGCATCAGTTATATACACGTGTCATCAGAAAAAAATATCAAAAAAATGATAGGACTCGAATAGAAGAGTACGTACACATATCGTGATATTAAAAAAAAAGTACGATACATCGGGATTGCCGTTATTGTCGCAACGTGCGGTCTACGGCCCATTGGAAAATAGTGCTTCATATACTTCGGAGGAATACACACGAATATATATAGGAAAAAGCCCGGGCTTTTCCCACAGTGTTCTTCTCTTTAAATCCATCGGGAATCCGTTGACGTTTCTTCAGGCAAATGGGACTTGACTCGAGATTCCCGTGGTCCCGGTACGCCCTTTTCCCGCTTGCGTCCGCAGAATTCGCTCGCCGGTATAAATTCTCATTTGACGATGTCTGCGCGGCGTAGGAGAGTATATAGAAATAAAAAAAAAACGTCTCTGGTGACGACGGGGTTGGGATCCGGAGAAATAAACGACCTCGATACCGCACGCGGCTGTCGATGCCCATCGCGGTCCACCTCGTTCAATGCACCACTGGCGGGATGAATACACATGCGCCTCATTGAAAACGCTCCTTCTCGATAGTCGATTTTCCATCATATTTTCTGGGATATTTTTTTCTTCATTTTCCACCACAGTTACTTTTTTCTTTTATACGAATTTTCTCCTCGAATCATCACGAATTCTTTAGTATAATCCTTCTTCAGTGGTTTATCGTCCACAAAATTTCGAAATTCTGCATAAAAGCTCTCGGCAATACATCTTTTTCTTTTAAATTGAAACTATATCAGTACATGGAGCAGGATTATGTCTTTCAAAAGCTGCGTGGCATAAATGAAAACAGAAGCTAAAGCGGAGATAAAAATGACGAAGCGAACATATTTTTTCAAAAGACTGAAATGAAGAGAAGGAATAAGCAGTCGAGCAAAAACGTGTGTGGAGGAGGTTGACGAAAACAGAGTGTTACAGATGTATATATAATATCGTGTACCTATGTAAGCATTATACTATATAATACAGATAAAATGAATATATCTAAAGGGTGGGGATTGAGAAAAACCGATAAACCATCATTTTCCAGTATAACGATGGTTTTTAATTTTTAAAAAAATCTATTTTTCCTTTCTTAATTTCTTTTATTCGGTCGTTTTATAAATATTGTTTTGATATATGTGTGTAGAAATATTTTTTATCTTTATCTTGGCTCTTCGCGAATCATAATTTATCAATTTTTCATCTTTTTTCCGAATTGAAGAAAAATATAAATATTTTTTGAATGATGCTGAAAAAAGATTAGATTTAAAAACGCGAGAGTTATGCATCTATAATATGTATTTTTATTTCTGCTAATTTTTTCATGTACTATTTCTTATTTGTTTTGTTTGGGCACCCTTTTTTCATTATACTTACTGCATTTATCTGTGTTACGCAAGGATAGTTTTTAACCTCTGGCCGTCGTCTTGGTGCTTCGTGTCTCATGCTGTGCTTATCGTCTTTCGTTTTTCTTCGGCGTGCAGTATTTACAAGGCTTGAACTTCTTTTCTCCCGGGAAAAGAAAAGATGAAGAGAGGGAGAGCGAACTCAATTTTTGTGAGTGAAAGCGCTCGTGCGCGAGACTTGCCCCGGCGCATAATTAAAAGTTTTAATTATTTGCCGCTTCTTGATGCTCTTCCTCGTTTGTTAGCCTTGTCGTGCTCTCTCTTTTTCTCTCTTTACATCCTCTTCGCTCTTCTACATTGTTTCTCTCATACTTTCCGATTCATTCAAACGTCCTTCCTTCTCTTTTTTTGCCACTTGCTGCGCACGATGAGATGAGACGCTGAAGTAATAATCGTGGTACTGATGGAGCTGCCTTATTTCCTTATTCCTCGCTGTCCCATCTAGCGTGTAAAAGGTAGTATTTCCCTCACCCTACACTTTGTACATTCCGTTTTGCATTCACCTCTCCCTTGCACACTTTTTTCTCTTCTGACTTCACAACCTTCTATCCACTTTCTTCCAAGCACCAGTGGCGACAGTACACACGCACAGCATCTTAACAGTACTTATCCGGTTGTTGCACCGTTAAAAAGTTCAACTGACGGAAGGAGTTGAGTCTGGCCTCTTCCGACGTTGCCCAGCCACTGTTTTTGCTTTTCATCTCGTCTCGGAGTTTCTTGCCTTCTTTCAGTCAGAAAAAAAAACAAACACCGATAAGAATTTCGTTTCTCCTATTTTTCACTTTCGCAAATAAAGCATAGCGATTTTCATTTTTTCATTGCACTTTTTAAACGTTATATTTCTATTCTTTCAGTTAATATTATTGTTCAAATTTGTTCTACAAATACGCGTTATGTGTGATAAAAATGTATTATTATAAAAATGTTAATTGGGTTTTATCGTATAGAATATATGTTGATGCGGTACCGTTCGATAATTTATCGTTGGCGCTTAACGTCATCGCGTCTTTGAATCGATATTGCAGTTTATCGAATGCTAGGAAAGTGCACGGTGAAAATTTGTTAGTGGGAAGCTACTGGCTCGTCTCTAATGAGGCGTGCGAGTCCGTCGCCGGCAACGAAATGGCGTGAGAGGGATAGATAGAGAGTTGTTACTATACAGGAGTGTGGATGCTCTGGCGCAGGAACATGCATCTCTCCACCGTTCGGGTTTAAACGGAGTAAACAAGCGCACGTGCGTAATACACCAAAACGTCGAGACTCCAGACCCTTCCCGGCTATATATATCTACGTTTATCCACATAAAATCATACTCATATATTCGAATGCATGTACATGCTCTATTTGAACGAGATAAAGTGCCACTACATGCGTTGCTGTCCCCTTGACATCAGTCCCCATCAATCGAAAACCCAAGCTTTTTGCAACCATCAGCGATCGTTAATAATATATCCAATCGCTTGTAACTATGTCCCTTCATTTAGAAATAGTATATACTTTAGCAGGACTTTTGAAATAACTAATATATGTATATATGAGGACTTATATTTAATATAGAGGTTGTTTTATTGAGAAAAAAAAATGAGTAATATGCGTGACAATAATTTTCACAAAAAGATGAATTCATATTTCACATAGATGTCTGGATAATTTATTATTCATTGAAAAATATACCGATAAATCGATGTCTCTGGTTTGATAATGATACTAACTTTTTACAAGTGTCTTCATTTTTATAACAAATTTTTCGTTTATCAATTGAAAATTATACGTAGACTAAAAATTACTTGAAAATCTGTCTATAAATCACGTACTAATTGTAATCGAAATATTGATTACTTTATTGCAGTAAGAGGTGAGTAAATTTAGTTAATGGTGTTGTTGTAAATTTTTGTCAATTGGAGAACATCACTTGTCGTAATATTCAGGAATGTGTATCGACAAGGTTGTGACATTATCAATGATCAATTATCTGTATCAAAAATTCATTGTACAGATGGTTTTATAAACTGTTATCAAAATAATATTCTCTGACTGTGAATTTCTAATAATTAATTTTGTTTTTTGATGAATGCAATAAGCACCTTATTCTTATAACTATAACTTTAAAGAGAAAAAAAAATGTAACGACTAAAATTTATGGAGGATTCATTTTTGTCTTACACATTTTATTTTCAATGTTGCTTGTTTTTAATTCATTTCTTTTAGTTTTTCGTTTTATTGCATTCTTTTCATAATCCTAATGAATATTAATGAATTCACGAAACATTTTGGCGTTTCTGTATTCTTTTCGTGCGCAGCTTAGTCACCGTTTTGTCCCCGACGTACAGCGCGTGTGTTTACATGCCCGATCGTATATAATTGTGTGAACGTGCAGGGATAGACACGGTCACGGATGCGCGGACACAATTTCACCCGCACCAGAGACAATCTACGGAGAATATCCACTTTTACGTGAAGTATACAAATTCCGCGCGAGTGTGCTCAGAATCAGAATTTCGCCTCGGGTGGATCCCAGGCTGCGTCGCTCTTCCATCTCCCTTCGCTCTTTATTCGTGAACAACGAATCGTTCTACTCCCCTTTCTCCCTCTCTCCTTCATCATTCTGCATAAGAGTTTTTTTTACGCGTATCTGTGTTTATTTTTACCGATCTTGATTATATCAATCTCCCTCTCTCCTCGAAGCTGGAGACACAAAAATACAACGTTGGAATAATATTGACAAAAGTGATGCTCAATATTTTAACATACGGAAATACGTCATACCGTGCACATCGACGAATTAAAAAAGCAATTAACGAAAGAGCTTGGGATTTAGAGGATATAATTTTTCAATTTCATACGCTATCATGATAACAGATTTTACCCCCAAAGTCTCATGTTAATCGTTTTAAAATTAAAAATATACATTTTTATCGTAAAACAAAATATATGTATTTAGGATTGGGTGCAATTGCAATTTATTCAATTTTATGTTAATCAGTGTAATTCTCACTTTTATATAATAATAATATAAAAAACATTGGAATAAATAATA